>JAECUM010090844.1:0-88597 GCA_016617855.1 Megalonaias nervosa
AAAAAAAAAAAAAAAGCAGAGACCTACTTGTTGGTTTATACAGTACTTATGCTGGTACCTTTTTTCCTAGTCTGAGTTTCCTCTGACCCTCGCCACCCCATTTTTGATATTTGGACATTGATATTAAATGTCCAAATATCAAAAATGGGGTGTCAAGGGTCAGCGGAAACTCGGACTACTTTTTTCCCTACTGACATGTATTAATGCACAATCAAATGGATGTGTTTTTCAGACTATCCTGAGTGCCATTTCAATAGTGACAGTAGAAGAGGAATGCACAAAACAGTTGAACTAATGATTAATGTTCTTAAATGAATATGTTGAATCAAATTGATCAAGTGTGATCAGACATATTCATTTAGTTAAAGAAAACATATTCATTTAGTTAAAGAAAATGTACCACAGGTTAACCAACTTTGGCATTTTGGTCAGTTGTTTCCAGATCTGGATGTAGCCTTCTATGACCAAGCAAATGCCATGTATCAAATGTGTTTATTAGTACAAATAATATATTGTTGTAGTCATTCATTGCCATGTGGTATCGATGAAAAAGTATATGGATATTTTAAACTGCAATTTCCTTTGACCCAGAATTCCTGATCCCACTTGTGTTTCAAGGATACAGCATGTTTTGTTAGGTTTCATGTGCTTTTTGTTTGAGTACACTACATAAGAGGCTTTATATTCACATTGAGAACTTTTACAGTAATGATAGGTTAATTACCCCATTTTTACATTTGCAGATATTGAAACACATGAGACATTGTAAGACATACTTGCATTATAAAATTCCTCAGCATTGCAATGCCTAATTGCATGGCAGGGGATTATCAAAGACTACTGGAAGTTATGTTGCCAAAAAGGGTCAGCCGTCAGCCACAGTACCAGTAAAATATTTATGTAGCCTTCCAAAATGAAACATACATTTTGTTGTAATAATTAGTTGCCACATGTCAGTCTGGGTTTTAGCTTTGTAGTAAATATTTCTTAAATGAATTCTTGTTTATACATGTACTTATATAGATTGTTGTATTTACCACACTACTATGAGCTGACAGTCACTGTCTGCCTGTGTTTTTACCCTTCATGTTTGACACATAAAAAATAAATATTTAATCAAAACATCTGTCTTTTGCAACAAAACGGCTCTCTTCCCATGCATCACAAATATAGATAGTTTACTTACGTTATTTCTCCACCATTTTATTGCAGATATAGAAATTACTGTGCTATTGCAACATTATATTGTTTTTGTATCATAATGAAATTGTAATAAAAATATTTAATTCTTACAATGTGCTGCAGCTTTTATGACTTGACTGGGGACTCTCAAGATTTTCTTTTGACTCCCTGCTTTTGGAGACAGGAGTCCTTGACTAACTTTTCAGCATCTAAGGAAATTCATGATTAAAACACTATTTTGAGGAATTTACCAGTAAAAACATGTTGATGCATTTGGCTCTGGCAGTTATTGAGTATAATTCTAGCTGTGAAATGTTATTTCTTTAATGTTTGGTTATGATGGAATTGTGCGTTTTGACCTCTAAAGAGAAGCAACTCCAACTTTACTGGCCCATGAAATTGTGAGTACTGCATGTAAATTTGATTTATACCTGAATTCTCTTATGAATTTTTCTGACTTCTTCAGACCTAATATCCTTAAATATTATAGTCCATTAGATGAATATTTGTGTAGAACAATGGAGCTTATAATTTTAATCCTTGCATCCTTCTCCCATTTACCAAAATTTGGATCTCCCTTATTATCTCCCACCCTTGCCTATGCAGCACTTGATGTTTTTGGACCCCATCCCTTGCAAGTTATAGAGAGAGAGAAAGAGGTATATAGGTGTATTATTCCAGGATTCCACATGATATGTTTGGATTTTTGGATATTCATTTATTTGTAAGAAATTGATATAGAATAACACCAGAGTAATGAAACAATTTAGAGTTATTATTTATTTAAAGCAGAAATAACTGAACATAAGAATATTATATATATATATATATATATATATATATATATATATATATATATATATATATATATATATATATGCTGTTGTTTTGTATGTAATAAAGAATTGCATGTATTATTATTATGTATAATGTCTGTTTAGACATTTTTTGGAAGGACCAAAGGTCATTTGAACAGAGCTGACTAGTGCTTTTCTTGAAGAAGTTTTGCACTTTAAAACTACCAAGTGTTTTAACTTTGCAGGAGTTCTGTGGAGTGGCCCCAAGCTAATTCCTGGAAGCTTGGAAACAATTGTAAAGCTTAAGAAAATGGTAAGCCTTCTTGTAATTGTTCTTGTTGTCTAGTTGTAAATAAACATGTCATTGCATGTAATGTTTACGTCACTTCTTAGACATTGTATGTGTGCATATAATGTCAATGTCATTACATAGATATGGTGTGTGTACAATCGCTTTGTCATTGCATGTAATGTCTATGGCAGCACATAGACATTATACATGTGCAGTCCATTTGTCATTGCATATAATGTCTATGTCACCATGTAGACATTGTGTGCAGTCTGTCTGTCATTGCAATAATGAATATGTCACCATGTAGACATTGTGTGCAGTCTGTCTGTCATTGCAAATAATGTCTATGTCACCATGTAGACATTGTGTGCAGTCCATTTGTCATTGCAAATAATGTCTATGTCACCATGTAGACATTGTGTGCAGTCTGTTTGTCATTGCAGATAATGTCTATGTCACCATGCAGACGTGTGCAGTCTGTTTGTCATTGCAAATAATGTCTATGTCACCATGTAGACATTGTGTGCAGTCTGTTTGTCATTGCAAATAATGTCTATGTCACCATGTAGACATTGTGTGCAGTCTGTTTGTCTCTTTGTCATTGCAAATAATGTTTGTGTTGCAATGTAGACATTGTAAGTATGCAATAATGTTATTAGTATTTCATGAATATATAACCATTTTGCAGATACAGCATAGATCTATTTGATTTTCTTAATGATAGTACATTACTTTTGTAATTATTTCACACATACACACACACACACACACACACACACACTCACACAGAGCTGTGAGTTTAGTGTTTTAAAGTTTTGCTTTATGGATTCAGTAGTCACTTTCTTTTCTTTTGGAATGAAATCTACAAATTATTTTACATACCAGAATTTGTCATACCCCCACCCACCTCTGCTGCAATGTTCAACATATCATTCATTTATCATTGTACATAACCATATCAACTAAAAATGAATGATAAAATATTGTAACATAGTTCTGCACAGTTTCTTTGTTGTGTTGGGCAACCAGTCTGATAGCTAATGCATTGGAACTGGATAATAATAGGAAAAAGAAAGAAAAATGTCAAGATCTTTAATACTTTTATTTAGGGAAGAGGTAAAGTACTTGACTTTTAATTTTTCTCCATTTTAATTCATGTATATTTATCAAATGTGATGCAGTTTGTATTGAGATATTCCTTTTGTAGTTAATAATTAATGTAGTATATTGTCATAGTAACTAACCTGATGCGAATACATACCTTTGAATCATTCCACCTTTAGTGGCAGTGCAGCGTAACAACCACATTTATGTCTCGGCTGTTAAGTTACATCACAAGGAAGCATGTATAAATAGGTTTCATTTGTTGAGAATTTATGATGGGCAAGGCCTTTTAAGTTCACTTATGTGAAGATAAAAATTGGAAATTTTAGCTGTCATACATCAGTCAGCATTTGCTATTTTGAAGCTCCTTTCAAAAACCACTAGAACAGTTTTAACCAAATAACAACCACTAGAACAGTTTTAACCAAATAACAATCACTAAAACAGTTTTAACCAAATAACAATCACTAGAACAGTTTTAACCAAATAACAATCACTAGACCCATTTTAATCAAATTTGTCAGAGAGTATTTTGGCATAAAGGGCTGCCAGATTTGTACAAATGATGCTGACCCACCATCCAATATGGTTACCATTGTCAAGAAATAATTGAAATGGCTTTATCTAAAAATAAAAATGTGAATGTGATGGGCTTGGACAGAAAGTGTCATGCTATAAAAGTCTTTGACTTTTGACTAATGATGCAGATGTGGAATCAGATGTGAATGGAGATGAAATAAAATATAGGAACCTTGATACAATTGTTTTCATAATATACAAGCATGTATGTATTATCAATAGCATGTATATATTATCAATAGCATGTATGTATTATCAATAGCATGTATATATTATCAATAGCATATATGTATTATCAATAGCATGTATATATTATCAATAGCATGTATGTATTATCAATAGCATGTATATATTATCAATAGCATGTATGTATTATCAGTAGCATGTATGTATTATCAATAGCATGTATATATTATCAATAGCATGTATGTATTATCAAATAGCATGTATATATTATCAATCAGATAGCATGTATATATTATCAATAGCATGTATATATTATTAATAGCATGTATGTATTATCAGTAGCATGTATATATGTATATATTATCAATAGCATGTATATCAATAGCATATATATATATTATCAATAGCATATATATATTATCAATAGCATGCATATATTATCAATAGCATATATATATTATCAATAGCATGCATATATATTATCAATAGCATTGGAAGAAATATGTAGAGGAAGCATCATTTTAACCAAGATTTCTAGGCCAACTGTTCTGAGATGTCTGTTAGCCACTTGGACCTCTTGTTAAGTTATAATATTATATTTTTAAGTTAGGTTTATTCTTTTACCAACAGTATGCAAAATTAACAATTTTATGCCTTTGATGGGGTTTAAAGTATATCAAAAATTAGTTATTGAATTTGTACTGCAAAAACAATATTTGTGTGCATTCATTGGTTTGGCAGGCTGAAGAGCTGCCAAAACAATCCATCCACATTAATATTTTTCAGTACTAAATTCAATAACTCATAAAAATAATCGTATTGTAGCTTTATCAACTTATTTGAAATGTACAGGTTTGAAAATCTATCATAACCAGAAGATTTATTGTCAGGAAAGGGAGACAATGCAAATAACATTTATTTACACAGTTCTGATGTCAGGGATGCAAAGGGAAATAATTCCCTCTGTGCTAGATAATGTAAACTAGCCCAACAAATTAGTATATAATAATGGTTAAATCTATAAAGAGCAGTCTGAGGACAAGACTGAAAGGTAATTTGCTTGTATTAATTCTTGTAAATGTATCAACTTGTAACTGATGTTTCTTGTATTCTTGGCAGGGAAAGAAAATTTTTTATGTGACGAATAACAGTTCCAGTAGCAGACGAATGTATGTAGAGAAATGTAACACGTTGGGGTTTCCAGCTACTGAGGTACGTCCCCCATACTCATTGCACAGAAAAAATACACCATATGATGTAATCTGCAATTTACAGTAATAATGTTTAAGAAAGTGATGTTCTGAAATTTCACAGGACAGATAAGTGGAGTGTTCTTATTTTGTGTATTTTTTTTCATATAGCAACAATTGATGAAAAGTTGCTTCATTTTGATGCAGTGAAACTCTAAGTAAGACTTTTGGTATTTAATAACTTTGTACTTTTCTCAAAGTTTGACTTTATCAATAAAGGACTGTTTGAGAAATGAAAGAATGTCTTTGTTGCATATTAAAATGGAAAGTGGCATTCCTGTGCATGGATTTATTAAAACACTGGCTTCAGATTTTCATTTAGTTTTTGTCTTATTCTACTGTAGTTTCTGACTTAGTGTACAGTTAATTTAGATTTGGTTGAATCAATTTAACATAGTAGTGGAAATTTGCATGAAATTTATTTCCTTACCTACTCAGGTAAATGTGAATATAGGTGTCTGAATGTGAACTTGTTGAACCTGTACACCTGGATGATATCAAACAACCCATCAGGAGAATACAATTTTCCACAATTTTTCAGGCAAGAAAGTCCACCATTTTTAAAAGCATACAAATAGAAGTGATGTGAGTGGAATCATATCACTATGTTTAAGGTTTGATACCACCTAACTTTCTACTTTGAAGAGAAGTTAGCCCCTATTACTGTTAAAGACTACCATTCCACAATTACAGATACACTGCTTCATCATGAAAGGGAGACTATAGGCTAAAGCAAAGACAACTCAGACCTTTTGGAGGACTTGATTTATCTTGATCAAACAGCTTTGGTCTTGTATCCATGACATAATCTGGTATGGATTCTAATATGGCTGAAAAATAAAGTACCTTTCAAACCTAGGCCCAGAACCTCCTTGACTCACCTATCATAAAAAAATTTACTTCCTAGTCCTGCTATGGCAGACATAATCAGGGAAATACTCATCTTGTCTGTCGATTTGAACTATCAGCAGTTCCAGTTGATTTTGCTGATGTTGGCTCCTGCTTGCATTGCTCAGAACAGGCTCTCACTCTCTTCTTTGTTCAGAAGGCAAGGATGATATCTCAGCTCTATCATTCTAGTTACAAATGGTAATTCTCTTTGTGAATAAAGAACTAATCCATGACCAATGAGTTTCATGTGCATATTGGCTCATGAGGTTAGGGCAGTTAGCACTGCCATAGCCTTCATGTGTAACCATTTCCCAACTGACATTATCAAAGGAGTTCAGTGGAAGGGAGAGATGGCTTTCTGTAGCTTTTACCTCAGAGACCAAAGGCCTCAGTTGGACCTGGTGGGGCCTATAACTTGCTGGTTAACATACTGGATCAGTCTTCGAAATAAGTACCAGTCTGAAGCCCAAAGCTTGTGAAGTTTTTGCTGGGGAGAGCACAGTTTTTAAGTTGACAGGCCCACCAGGCCAGTAAATATTCAAAGAAATGCAATTAAAAAATGCAGACGAAAACAATAAATATTGTCCAAAATCAGTCAGAAGCAAAAGGAAAAATATTGTCTAAAATCTATTGTCCTTTCATCATATCTGAACTGCCAAGTATCTAACCTGAATAATCCAGTTAAATTTTGTCTCTCTCCAGTTGCTACATTAACCCTGGAGGCAGAATCAATTATAGCGCATCAGACTGTAAATTATAGTATGAGTATTGTTTCCAGATTAGACCGACCATAAGTATTCAAGTAGATGTGTATTTCACCATCATTTGTAGGGATGAGTATTCAAGCAGATGTACAGTGTGTGTATTTCATCTTCATATGCAGAGATTAGTATTCAAGTAGATGTGTATTTCATCATTTGTAGACATGAGTATTCAAATAGATCTATTGTCTGTATATTTCATCATCATTTGTAGAGATGAGTATTCAAATAGAACTATTGTCTGTATATTTCATCATCATTTGTAGAGATGAGTATTCAAGTAGATGTGTATTTCATCATTTGTAGACATGAGTATTCAAGTAGAACTATTGTCTGTATATTTCATCATCATTTGTAGAGATGAGTATTCAAATAGAACTATTGTCTGTATATTTCATCATCATTTGTAGAGATGAGTATTCAGGTAGATGTACAGTTTGTGTATTGCATCATTTTTGTAGAGATGAGTATTCAAACAGAGGTACAGTCTGTATATTTCATCATCATTTGTAGAGATTAGTACTCAGGTAGATGTATGGACTGTGTATTTCATTGTAATATGTAGAGATTAGTATTCAAGTAGATATGTGTTTCATCATTTGTAGAGATGAGTATTCAAATAGAAGTATTGTCTGTGTATCTCATCATCAGTTGTGGAGATGAGTATTCAGGTAGATGTACAGTGTGTTTATTTCATCATCATTCGTAGGGATGAGTATTCACATAGATGTACTGTGTGTGTATTTCAGTATCATTTGTAGGGATGAGTATTCACGTAGATGTACAGTCTTTATATTTCATCATCATTTGTAGAGATTAATATTCATGTAGATGTGTATTTCATCATTTGTAGAGATGAGTATTCAAATAGAAGTATTGTCTGTGTATTTCATCATCATTTGTAGAGATTAGTATTCAAGTAGATGTGTATTTCATCATTTGTAGAGATGAGTATTCAGATAGAAGTATTGTCTGTGTATCTCATCATCATTTGTAGGGATGAGTATTCAAGTAGATGTACAGTGTGTGTATTTCATCATCATTTGTAGGGATGAGTATTCAGGTAGATGTACGGTGTGTGTATTTCATCATCAGTTGTAGACATGAGTATTCAAGCAGATGTACAGTCTGTATTTCATCATCATTTGTACGGATGAGTATTCAAGTAGATGTAGTATGAGTATTTCATCATTTGTAGGGATGTGTATTCAAGTAGATGTACAGTCTGTATTTCATCATTTGTAGAGATGAGTATTCAAGTTGATGTACAGTGTATTTCATCATTTGTAGGAATGAGTATTCACTTAGATGTACAGTCTGTGTATTTCATCATCATTTGTAGAGATTAGTATTGAAGTAGATATGTATTTCATCATTTGTAGGGATGAGTATTCAAATAGAAGTATTGTCTGTGTATTTCATTATCATTTGTAGGGATGAGTATTCAGGTAGATGTACAGTGTGTGTATTTCATCATCAGTTGTTGTTGTTGTTGTTGTTGTTATAGGGTTTAACGCCATTTTTCAGCACAAGATAGGCTATACATGGCGGCCAGTATTAATGGTGGAGGAAGAACCCTGGAAAACCCGGAAGAACCACCGACCCACGAGAAGTACTGGCAGGCTTTCTCACGTACCCACGTTAGCCGAGCCTGGACTCGAACTCACGCAGACAGAGGTGAGATGGCAGTGATCCGTAACGGTCAGCGCTTTAGACCACTCGGCCACTCGGGGCCCCCCATCATCAGTTGTAGACATGAGTATTCAAGCAGATGTACAGTCTGTATTTCATCATCATTTGTACGGATGAGTATTCAAGTAGATGTAGTATGAGTATTTCATCATTTGTAGGGATGAGTATTCAAGTAGATGTACAGTCTGTATTTCATCATTTGTAGAGATGAGTATTCAAGTTGATGTACAGTGTATTTCATCATTTGTAGGAATGAGTATTCACTTAGATGTACAGTCTGTGTATTTCATCATCATTTGTAGAGATTAGTATTGAAGTAGATGTACAGTCTGTATTTCATCATTTGTAGGGATGAGTATTCAAATAGAAGTATTGTCTGTGTATTTCATCATCAGTTGTAGAGATGAGTATTCAAGTAGATGTACAGTCTGTGTATTTCATCATTTGTAGGGATGAGTATTCAAATAGAAGTATTGTCTGTGTATTTCATCATCAGTTGTAGAGATGAGTATTCAAGTAGATGTACAGTCTGTGTATTTCATCATTTGTAGGGATGAGTATTCAAATAGAAGTATTGTCTGTGTATTTCATCATCAGTTGTAGAGATGAGTATTCAAGTAGATGTACAGTCTGTGTATTTCATCATTTGAAGGGATGAGTATTCAAGTAGATGTGTATTTCATCATCATTTGTTGGGATGAGTATTCAAGTAGATGTGTATTTCATCATCATTTGTTGGGATGAGTATTCAGAGGCCTTTGAGTAGTTTTATTTTTTGACCTCTGCAGAATATCTCCACATGATACTCATTCACAGTTGAAAACAGAAATGAAGTTGGAGGTCCATTGTTTTTTTTATATCTATCTATAAAAATTGTAGATTCAAGTTTCATAGTAAGTTTATATCATAGCATGGTGGATGTTTCACACAAAACACTGTGTAATCATTTTGGTAGAATCAGGTGGTACCAACTCTCTGAACTAAATGTATCAAAAGGGACTGTAAATATCACTGCCCCTTTTGGGTGAAGAAATTTGTAATGGATGCTTTAATAAGTTGCTAATTCCCTAGCTTAGCTTAATTGTCAAACAATCACATTGGTACCATTTGATACATTCATCCATTGTTGCATTACCCAGTCAGATTCTGTGGAATATGGCCCCAGGTGTCAGGCTGTCCAATTCTTTGTGTTTTCTTTGGTTTAAAATGGTTTATTTTACTTAACTTTTGAGCATTACATGGCTTGTAGTATTATTTTCATTTTTTGAGATATATGTATTAATTAAACACCATTCATCTAAAAATCCAAGCTCATAGCCTTTTCTCTTGTGTCTCTTTTTGATAGTATTAAAGTTGCACACATGTTTAAATATTATGCCAAGGTTTTATGTGATTATTTCTGCACATCCAGTACACATTCTTAAATATGAATTTTGCCATTGTTCTTGAATAAGATAAACAATGTTGAAACTTGTATAAAATGATTATTTTTTTCTCCATATGATTTTAGGATGACATTGTTTGCACATCCTACACTGCGGCACTGTACCTCAAGAGCATCAACTTCAAAGGAAAGATCTATCTGGTGGGCAACCCAGCAATAGCTGAAGAGCTGGACAAGTTTGGGTTTCAGTACATAGGACTTGGGGTAAGCTATTGGCAGTTTAATCGTACACTGTAGCATTCATAAGAGGTAGTACAGCAATTTAGTGACCAAAGGTAAGTATGCCCATTGTAAAAAAAAATTCAACGCAATGATAGTGGTGGGAACTGCTTAAAATTTAAAGATGGATGATTGGTTTATCATTACCAACCAACCATGAGCTTTTTTATATAGTAGACATGTTTTCTGTTTATTTGACGTATTTTCAGTACACTTGACCATGCGACTGTCTGACCAGTCTCCAATTATTATGTTTAATTTTCAAGATTATAATTATAGGTTACTGCATTTGTATGGGAAAATATGAACAAGTTTTTTCAGATGGATACTGCACTACCTGTGGGAGTGCAGTATCCATCTGAGAAAACAAGTCCATATGTGATTTGAGCAGGGAAGGACACATCTTGACTCAGCTGCATGTGTGTTTCTGTTCTGTCATTGAATGTTTGGAAAAATAATGTGGGAAAAATATGAACTCTTTCAATTGTAATTATCAAAAAGACGCTATGGAATATCATGTTATTTCTTTTTGAGTGCAGTAAGGAGAATGTTACTGCAGTTGGTAATGTAGTTGAAATAACAGTACAGTTTTGAAATGTGTATATCAAGCTTGAGAACCCATGACATGGCTCATATAATTCAGATTTTCAAGATGCAAAACTTTAAGTATATTTTTTTCCATTCTTATTACAGCTAAAGAAGACATGTTTATGCTTGGTCACTTGCATGCTCTTTGTAGGGACCTCAGCTATGTCATGACCTGTATGATATCTGTCACTGGCCTAAATCCAAAACGTTGTATCAACAAAGTTAATATGGAAAATTGCAAAGGACCTGTTGTGTGATGGTTCATTCAGCCAGTGGAAATAAGAATTCTTCGTCATCTTGGCTTATTGGCTCTGAGGCCCTTACTTTTCTACCACAACCTTCAGTTGCATTTTTTCCCCATCAATTTAGTACTGTCACTTTTAAAGTGGTATGTCTCTGATAGATATGCGATAGCTCTAGACCTCAATATGCTTTTCAATGCTATTTTTATATTCCCCATGGAGCACTGGTCATAGTCTGAGCCATTCCATTGACAAAAAGTTACGAACATTTCTCCTAAATAACTGTTTAAATGATCACAATGGTATTTTCAATACTGAGTCTCTCACGTTTTTTGCGGACATTGCGAATATTGTGTTCATTCATTTGCTTTGCTTGAAAGTTTCATTTTTGACTCAATCACCTCCTCCACATTGTTCACTTTATCATCTCTGCTTTCAAATAGACAAAACAGCTGCTTTAGTTTATGCACAGACATATCTCATAAACTAAAACCTACAAAGCCTACTACATGAGTATACATGGTTTGTTTACAGAGTAGTTAATAATACACTATACTATTTTTAGACACATGTGTCATGCACATGTGTGCATTATCAAGGTGTTCAATATCGTAAAATAAGGCACAATTCTGACAATGGAAAGTTAATGGAGAAAAGAGAAGGAGTATATAATAATGAAGAACACAAAACAAAATGTATTGACCAAGGTTATCTGTTTGAATGGTATGCACAGAGAGAGAGAGACAGAGAGACAGAGAGAAGGGCTAATTCGCTGTCATAGTAAGGTTGCTAATTTTCATCTCACAAGTAGCATGAAGTCAGGATACATAATTAAATACCAAGAAATCTAAAATTATTTATTTTGACTTGTTATTTGCATGACCTACATGTGTCAGATGAAAATGGAAACAATTGTAGTAAAATCAACATCATATAGATCAAGTGTTTCAAACCTGTTAAAGAAATTTTTGTTTTTGAAGCATTATTCAGAAACAGACCATAACTTGTGCTTTAAATCAATGAACTAATATTTTGTCCAAAACTCAGTTTTTTTTTTACTGATTTATTAGTCATAACCATGAAATGCAAAGTATATTTTACTCTTTATCCATTTTCATACTTGATAATAATAATAATAATAATAATAATAATAATAATAATAATAATACTTATACTTTCTTGGCAAGAAAATGTAGTACATTATTGCAATCTGTGCAGTTAAAGTTGGACATCACTTATAAGCAAGTACATATGGTATATGATGTGCATACATGCCCTTAACTTGCTATGCTTTTTATCCCAGCCAGACCGAGCATCTGATGGTGCTTCCAACTACTTCAATCCAGCCCTCTTGGATACACAATTGGACCCAGAGGTATATTAATTTTCTTTTGTTTCTATATGTGTTTGGGTGTGTTTTCCAAATGCATAACACCAGCAGAGTATATCTTTGTCTTTCATCACATCACATGTCTGCTTTTTCTCATCACATGACCATCTGCTGCAAGCATAGTGCACACAGAATAGAAAAAGCTCCCCAATTTCCATCAGGACTTGCATTGTTTTGCAATAATGAAAATAAACATTAATTACAACACATTTACTCACTAAAACAAGCAGCAGCTAAGGTTAAGCATCCTGCAAACAAGATGATTCATTCTATTTGATTTAGCTACAGGGTATCGTCAGTACACAGTTTGGATGCTGTGTAATTGCCATTACATTTGTATCATTGCATCATCAGTACACAGTTTGGATACTGTGTAATTACCATTACATTCGTATCATTGCACAGAGCATCGTCAGTACACAGTTGGATGCTGTGTAATTGCCATTACATTTGCACCTTAAAGTTTAAACTGAGGTCGTAATTATAAACCTGGCCTTTTATGCTTTATCTTAAGGTAAGGAAACTTTCAGTGGGTGATTCACTGTTGGCAAGTTACATCAATATTCACCATTTTGACTTTAGCCATCATTTTTCATTCAGGAATGTGAGAAAAATTGTTATTATGCAACAGTGTTGGATCAAAATATTCCACCATCGACAAGTACATTTATACACACTATCCTAAATGTATATCCTTTTTTGTAAGTAGATTTATGTATACAATTTTTACTGTGTACCTTCATGCAAGTACATTTATGAATATTATCCTCACTGTGTACCTTCTTGCAAAGTACATTTTTTTATGCATGCTGACCTTTCCTGCTGATAAATTAGCTGACCTAATTAAGCTCCAGATGTTTTAAATGGCCACACTACATTCTATCTGTGGATGAATAGTGTTACCCATGTCTGTCCATATGTATGTTTGTATGCTAAAATGTTATTTCTGCTGAAGCCTTAGATTTTGTGTTGCTTAATATCATGTTTGGTAAAATTTGATTGATTCATGTTCCATTTTCCGACTTAAAAGTTTTGCCTTGCAACATTCAATTTAAAACATTTGAAGATATGCATGCAGTTAAATCAGATTCATTATGGGCCATAATATCAAAGAGAAATCTTAAATCAAGTTCAGTTTTCACCTTTTAAATTAAAATACTGAGATATATCTCCTATTTGACTTTAAAGTTTTCTCGTGCATCTTACCAAGGACTTATGAATTTTTTCTGTATTGGTGAGGACCTTTTTTTGGGACACATTATTTTCTTGTATCGCTTTCAAAAATACTTTTGCTTGCATGTAGTTGTACCATATATACTTGCTTATTATAAGTCAAGTCTAACTACAGACTGCACAGATCCATAATGTGCTAGCAGATTTAGGTCAGTGCAGTTTGTTAGGAGTAATCACTAGAACAAACAACATAGACTATGATCTGATCCATAATGTGCTAGCAGATTTAGGTCCGTGCAGTTTGTTAGGAGTAATCACTAGAACAAACAACATAGACTATGATCTGATCCATAATGTGCTAGCAGATTTAGGTCCATGCAGTTTGTTAGGAATAATCAGTAGAACAACCAACACAGACCCTGATCTGCAGGCATATTATTCTACAGCAGATCAGGATCTTTGTTGTTTGCAGTTTGACACAACTTATAAGCGATTATAAATGGTAACCACACATTCTTATGAATTGTAGTATGTAGTCTTTGAATGACTTGCATGTTGGAATGGTAACTAGAGAACTTAGATGAGGCTACTGACCTTGACTAGGACAATTCATCTCCATAGGGCAAATTGTCCCCAAACAGTTTCTGATATTTAAGTATGTCAGTGCTGTAATTATGTTTTTGACATTAACATTAAGCAGTGCTAAAAAAAAAAATCTGATACCCCAAGATCCGGAACCCTTTAATTTTAGATTGGGCCAATTGGGCTTGTCAAAAATTCTTTTAATTTGCCTGAGGATACTTTGATTGCACTGATAAAATGTGTAATGTATTTTCACGATATTGACATACCTGACACATCACAATCTAAATCACAGGGGCTTGTATTGTTGCTTACAATTTAACTGTCAGTCATATACATAATATATTAGTTTATACTTTATGTATGAGTACAAGTTATACTGTAAGATATGAGCCCCTGTGATCTGAATCAGATCACCACTGTGACTATGTGAAATTGAGATATGATTTTAATGAAATTGAAGAATGTCATGCTGAAAACACAATTTTGTACTCCCATACCTCAGGACTACTAATTCTTTGCACATACTGCAAATAACACATCGACATATGTCAACACGGTTCTGACCAGGATTTTGAACACCAGGACCATCCAGTCCCCAGTGAGTGTAGTGATGAACACTAATGACACTTGCATTACCTTCAAACCCCTTTGAACCCTATTGAATTTATATTTGAACTGTAGCTATTGCAATGTTGTGTGACAATATTTAAAAAGGGGAAATTTTGGGCATGAGGAAATTGGAGTCTGGGCTTGTGGAATTTCAGTCAGAGCTTGTGAGTTTATTTAAGTCACTAGCCTGGGGCCTGTGTCTAAAAAATATTTCGTTGAGCACTTGTTAAGGATTATCTGTACTGCTTCCAAATCCAGCTGTACCTGAAAGACAAAAAACTTTATATCAAACAGATGAAGGAAGTAGCCCTTACATATTAACTCCCCATTTTCCCACTAGTGGCCCGTGTGTATCACAGATGTAACTCACTTAAATTTTCACCTTCAAAAAATCTGTTGCAGTTTATATTTAATTTCTATAGTAAGTCAAAATGTTAATATATCTGATGCATTCAACAGTTTGTGTTTTTTCCAGTGAATTTATATGTATTTTTTACTGGTCATTGCTGTCCATATGAATATTGATCAGTAAAATGAAATTTTTCACCAGTGTGTTTTACTGCGCTGTTAAAATTTTGGTTATTTTGCACTTGGATCATCTCGGTAATGCAAGTTCACCTATTTGAAGAACGTGCATTTTTCTTGTATGAACTTATTTGCTGTTTCTTCTCTTCATTACAGAGATATCAATCAAGTGCAAGAAGTGCAGATGCTTTAAAGTCATGGAGGACACCTATGAAATATGTCTGGTCTGCACAAAATGTTGTTCCTCACCTATGCAGCCTATGAGCAGAAAACATTTGGTCCAATGTCCTGAAAAGGCAATTGAAGGATTGTGAGAAAAGAGCACTCTCTAAATCTTCCAAACTGAAGTACTAAGTGGTCATATGAATTAAGAGTCGTTGACCAGTTATATTAGTGATGTTGAGATGCCACCCCCACATCCCATGAAGATAACTAAAATGGTGCCTACAGCATTGATCCTTTCAAATTCAGTAGAAGTCATGGCAAATAATTCCACTTGAGTGGTATTGGAATTGCATAAGATAATGCATCCTACAGCAAGCTCAGTTGTGTAGAAAGTTGATTAGCGAGTATCACACATAAACATTCGCTTTGCTTACCGTTAGTTAGTATACAAATTCTACGCACTTTCATTTGGCGTCAGTCTCAATGCTCAAGTCTTCACCAGGACATTGGACTGTGCCATTTCCCACTTTAGGATTTCATCCTCCACAGTAACTACAGCATACCTGGACAATAAGCTGCAAAAACATTCAGTAAGTTCTGTTTTGGTTCATGATATGAACAACCTTCTCTCCCTCATTTGTAGTTTAGGATGGATAGCCACTGTGGAGAAGTCAGACCTTGTCCCTTCTCAGTATTGTGTTCAACTAGGTATGTAGTTTCTAACTTTTATCAACCTGGTTAATATCTCTTTTAAATGCATTGACACTTCATTAATGCATTGGAGAAGGTGTCCTCCAGGAAGTTCATTTGGTGAGGAAGTTTCTTCAAGTCCTGGGCCTGCTAAGTGGCAGGGGTGGACCTGTTACAACTTGGCTACCTTCAGTGGGACAGTTTGGGGTGAACTACCTCTTCCAACAAGGGGGGACAAAATCACCAGACGTTTGCATTATGGTATGGGAGTACCTTTGTTACTGTGCCGAGTATCAAATAAACATAGCAGTCCTAAACATCCTGGACAGTCTGAATGTCCTGGCCAACTGATCATCAAGGGGGAGCCGACTGCTCCATACAGAGAGGTCTCTCAATCTGTCTATCTTCCACTGAGTCAGAAACCTATGGGGATGCTGTATCCATTTGCAGTGAAGTAGAACAAGAAACTGCTCTCCTTTGTCTCTCCATTTCCAGACCCAGAAGCAAGGTCATTGATGCCCTTGCATTGATCTGGCAGTGAATTTGGGCATATACCTTCCCGCCAGTGATTCTAATACTGAAATTAATCCAGAAAATGAGGGGTGTGGCATGCAAATTGTTCTGTTTGCCCATTTCAGATGGAACAAAGCCTGGATCAACAATCTGCTCAGTTTGGTGATAGACATATCCAGGAAAATTGTAGCAACTCCCATGCTGCTAAGGCAGCCAAGGTCACCAGTATTCCAGACATATTCTCAGTATGTCTAGAGAACTCCTCCTTCACATCTGGCTCTTTTTAGGAATGCATATGAAGGGAAATAGCGAGTTTCTAATGACTGATGTCATGTTAATGACATCACACCACTCTCAGCCACCATTCTCCATCAGGCTTCTTTCTGTTCCTCTTTGAAGACCAGAAGCTAATCCCTAACACAATCAAGGATACCATTCCATGATCTGAGACACATTCAGCCATCATGGACAAGACAATTTTAGATACAGCAAGGTCCTTTCTGACTTGTCCAATTTTTAATATCCAGGCCACGCTTAATCACCTTGTTCCCAAAGTGGAACCTCTCCTGGGTTTTCATATCATAGTTTTGAGCCCCTGTCTTCCACCTTGCTGAAGCAATTTATCAAGCCCCTGTCTTCCACCTTGCTGAAGCAGTTTATCAGAGAAGACTTGTTTACTAAGAGCTTAGCTTGCAGGATGAGTGAGCAGCATGCACTGTTGGTGGATCGGAACTACATACAGTTTCATTCTGACAGCTTACACGTAGTAATGATGCAACTTGTTTTCATTTTTAAAAGAGGTAACCATCAGGAGGCAGCCAACAAAAAACTATATGCTCTCCCTGTATGATCAGTCTGCTGAGAGAGGGAAATTTGCAGGACCCAGTATGGGCTTTCAGATGCTGTCAAAACACACAGACTCTTCCTTCCATGAAAAGGACATAACCTCACAAGCACAGGCCACTTGGCCAAAGGATGTTATTAAATTGGTGTATTCCAAACAATTGCAGGATCAGGTATGGTTCACAAAATACAAGAAATTTCCACAAGCCTGGACTTAAAATATAACATCTCAGTGTGATTGTAGTTGAATCACTTGGCTAACATGCCCAGTCTCCTTTCTTCAGTTTCTACTTACATAACATGGCCTCACAAAAGAGAGAATTTTGTCAGGCCACTTGTAGCTGCCAAAAAGACAGTTACCATGATACATTCATGACAGAACAACTTCAGCCACAGGTATCACCTTGTAACTAGATTCACCCTTAAAACATTTGAATGTTGGTCAGTAGCAGATCCCACAGGGATCAACCTCACACTTGTGAAAACATGCGATTTTTGTTTGTGTTAACTTAACTGTAGAAGTTCATCTTTCAGTAGAGCAATCATCATGCTCCTACAGCTAACACGTAAATGTTAAAATATTTCATCCTTATTTGTCAAATCTTGTTTTAAATAGTAAATGTTCACGTCATGTCTGAATGAGAAAATGCAAGACTTACCTTGATATTGATTATAATGTGGCAGTGACATTCAATAGATGAAAGAAACTATGGCCGGTTAGGTAATATAAGAAATTGGTACATATAAACACAAAATAGTGGTGCTGGTATATGTACTGTAGTGAGATCACAGGGTATACAACATGGAAATAACATTCAGTAGACGAAAGAAACTTTGGCCAGTTAGGTAATAGAAGAATTTGGCACATAGAAACACTAAATAATGGGGCTGGTATATGTACTGTAGTGAGATCACAGGGTATAAAACTTGCAGAATATAAAGCATATGAACAGAACATGACTTCTTTCTCTTTTACTCTATATCAATTTTTTTTTACTTGCCTGCTGGCAAGTAACTTGGAAACTTGTGCCTGCTCCATCCATATTTTAGGTTGTCCCAGGAGTCAGGCAAGTGGATTTGTAAATCCCTGCTATATTGCATGTAACATTTTGCAGTATTACATTTGAAATTTACAATATTACATGTGACATTTTCAGTATGACATGTGACATTTTCAGTATTACATGTGACATTTTCAATATGACATGTGACATTTTCAGTATTACATGTGACATTTTCAGTATGCATGTGACATTTACAGTACATGTATTTTCATAATCTTTTATATGTAATCTTGCAGGTGAATTGTGTACTGGTAGGTTTTGATATTCATTTGAGCTACTACAAGATGATGAAGGCAGCTACTTATGCCAGAAGAAAAGATTGTATATTTATAGCCACAAATGAAGACAGTCATCTACCATGTGATGGAGATATCGTTATACCAGGTGAGTTATATGTAGCCTTCATTTATCTATCATTGTCAAGGTCTCAAAGCTTACACTGTTTCAAACATTGTCTTGGATGTTGACATAGGGTGGGGGGGAGGGTGTACTAGAGACAGAAAATGTGACAGGGAGTCACAGTAGCTCAGTTGGTAAAGTGTTTGACTCCTAATTCAAGGGTCATGTGTTTGATACCGGCCAAAGCCAGCCTGGATTGGCTGCCTTAATGTGTCCTTAGTGCCTAGCCCCTACTTCCATGGCATGAAATTGTTAATAATGTATTATAATGTTATGTCTTCCCATTCACCTGGGAATTTGAGACCAAACTACTGTTCTCTGGACTAGGAAACCAAGCTTTTGGTGTTCAGTTATATCAAGCTTTGATGTTTTTAAACTTTTCCCACATCAGTTTTTAGCTGATAAAATAACTAGCATTATTAATGAACAGGTTTATCAGTAGAGTAATCAAATTGTATTGCATTGAGTTCCAGATTTGTTCTCATAACAGTATTAAATAAAGTAAGAAACATGATTAAGCAAGAGTTACTGTAAATACAGGTGATCAGCGCAGTCTTGATCTGGGTACTTGTCAGATCTCATGAGACCCAAAGTATCCAGTGTGATTCATTGTCCATTAGCTATCAAAATGAAATAAAATACATGCACACAGATCAAGTTATTGTACTGATGATGTGTTAGTATAAATCCAAAGGAATTATTTCATAATTAAAACTTAAGTTTTTATGTTGTTCTTTCTTTACTTTGATCCATCCATCTACTCACGTGACTCTTTACTTGGCCATTGTTAGGTGACATCATCCTTGACATTGTGCAGTTGAAATCTGTATTATCTACATTTATATACTGGATACTTGTCACTGTGAAACCTAATACAGTAGAACCTCTCTTGAAAGACCACTCCTGCCACCAAAAAATAATGGTCTGTCATAACAGGTTACAACATTATATAGTCAATATATCAGTGCATGGCAATCCTGGTCTCTCAAAACAGGTGGTCTCTCATAACAGGTTTTACTGCATCGTCAGTAATAATTTTGATGGACAAGTTAATTGGGTGTTTTGCAACAAGTGATGAGGCACATTCTATTTCATGGAGGACTGCCAAAATCATTTACAGAAAGGCAAACAGTAGGTTGTCCACAGATGCAACCTTAAAGTAACCACTCTTAGGATACCGGTACATCTCAAAAGAGATCCACTGATGAAGAATGTTGCTCTTGATGATGAATCTGATTATCTTGAACTTGAAAATTTAGCGGGAAATTCTCACTTCTATTTTGAGCTGGAGGGGGGGGGGGCTTTCCTGAGTATAGGAGATATTTGCAGATGTAAATGTTTGGCTTGAAAATAAAATGCCTGATTTTCATACATTTAGCTGAGTTTTTGGTGAAATTATTTCCAGTAATTAGTGTGAAATCTTTTATCATGCATCCTATAACAGACCTTGAAAGAATGGGAATTTATATGAATCCTGCCATCATGCATCCTTGAATAGATCCTGTAAGACTGGGAATTTATGTGGATCTTACAATTGTGTCCTTGAATAGACCCTGTAAAACTAAGAATTTCTATGAAATATAGATATACAAAAATTTGGACACTATTGATAATAACTGCTTTAAAACTTTAAACTTTGACAGTGGTTTGCTCTGTTAAATAAGACTGCAGTTGTGCATCACAAAATAAACCATGTAAGACTTTGAATTTTCATAATCCTGCATCCCAGAATAGACCATATAAGAAAGGGAATTTACATAAATCGACCAATCATGCATTCTAGAATAGATCATGTAAGACAGGAATTTACATGAATCCAGCAATCATGCATCCTAGAATAGACCATATAAGACAGGGAATTTACATGAATCATCATGCATCCTAGAATAGATCCTGTAAGACTGGGAATATACATAAATCCAGCAATCATGCATCTTAGAATAGGGAATAGGTCCTGTAAGACTGGGAATATACATAAATCCAGCAATCATGCATCCTAGAATAGAGCATATAAGGAAGGGAATTTACATGAATCGAGCAATCATGCATCCTAGAATAGACCCTGTAAGAAATGGGCAATCATGCATCCTAGAATAGACCCTGTAAGAATGGGAATATACATGAATCCAGCAATCATGCATCCTAGAATAGATCCTGTAAGACTGGGAATTTACATGAATCCAACAATCATGCATCCTAGAATAGATCCTGTAAGACTGGGAATTTACATGAATCCAGCAATCATGCATCTTAGAATAGAGAATAGATCCTGTCAGACTGGGAATTTACATGAATCCAACAATCATGCATCCTAGAATAGATCCAGTAAGACTGGGAATTTACATGAAACCAGCAATCATGCATCCTAGAATAGATCCTGTAAGACAGGGAATTTACAAGAATCCAGCAATCATGTATCATAGAATAGATCCTGTAAGACTGGGAATTTACATGAATCCAGCAATCATGCATCTTAGAATAGAGAATAGATCCTGTAAGACTGGGAATTTACATGAATCCAGCAATCATGCATGCTAGAATAGATCCTGTAAGACTGGGAATTTACATGACTTCAGCAATCATGCATCCCAGAATAGACCCAATAATTCTTGGAATTTACATGAATCCAGCAATCATACATCCTTGAATACATCCTGTATAAGACTGGGAATTTGCATGAATCCTGCAATGATGCATCATAGAATAGACCCTATAAGACTGGGAGTTTACATGAATCCAGAAATCATGGATCCTAGGAATAGGTCCTGTAAGAAATGGAATTTTTATGATTCCAGGAATCATGCATCCCAGAATAGACCCTTTAAGATTGGGAATTTTCATGAATCCTGCAATCATGCATCGTATAATAAAGGAATTTACATGAATCCAGCCACATCATGCTTTTACTCTCCAGTCAAGAATGAATTGACAATCCATGTTGTTTTGGTGGATCTTTGATTTCATTTATCCAACCCCTTCCTCTTTCAACTTTCCCCATTCATCCAGCTTCTTCCTCTTTCAGCTCCCCTTCCATGAGGGACTTGCTGTTTGATCTGGAGAAGGCAGGAATTTTATAGAAGGAGATTCTTACTTGACAAGTAGACCATGGAGATAGTTTGCATGCCTAATTCACTGGGGGTTTACTCCAGGCTGTTTCTGGTACCCAAAGCCAAATGGAATCTCAGACAAATCATAGACCTGAGCTGGTTTAACAAGTATATAGCCACTCTGAGGTTCAAAATGGAGACAGCAAGATTAGTCAGACTTATGGTAAAAAGGGATGAATTTGCTTTCAGTTTTAACTTAAGCGACACATACTTTCATATCCATGTGCACACATCCTTGTGCAAGTTCCTTTGGTTTGGTTTCTGAGGAACCATGTATCATTTTTGTGTTCTCCTGTTAAGTCTTAATATCATCCCATGGCTTTCACCAAGATTGTCATGATGACATAAAGGATACCAGTAAACTGACTTGTATATATCCCAGCATTTACTGAGCTTAAGTTCAAAATTAGTCTGTTCAGTTCTGAGAAAAACAGTAAGCATATACTGAATTGAGATTTTATTTTTGTCTATTTAGGCACAGGGAGTATTGTTGCAGCCTGTAAAATACCAGCTAGAAGAGAGCCAATAATCGTTGGGAAGCCGAGCACTTACGGTTTTACACCTTTACAAAAACTTCACAATCTTGACCCAAGCAGGACACTTATGGTTGGTGACCAGTGAGTAATAATTATGTTGTATATAAGATAAATATTCTTGTTCAGGTCTACTGTCCTAAGTAAGATGTATTTATAGTGATTGTGTTCTGCAGTACCTGTCTTGAAAGACACTCCATTTGACAAAAAATCCTGGTTTCTGAACTCAGATGGAGTTTTTTGACAGGTCAAGACACCATATGATCAAAATATGTGTGCTTTGAGAATATGGTCTCAAGTCTGTCATTAGCAGTGGTAGTTCAAGACAGGTTTTACTGTCATGTGATTTGTGTTGGTTTTTTTTTCCCCCACAACACATGCAGGATGATAATTTTTTAAATGTGCAAAAATCCTATAGTACAGTGGCATTTTTATAATTGTTAATTAAGTCTTTCCTCTATTTCTACTGTTACAGTTAGAGGACACATAATCTGTAATTGCATACAATGCATGTATGTAGAGTGAAACATTTAATCACGTTGAAAAGTTGAAAAATCCAGCAGTAAATCAGAACAGCTAGTGCACTGGCTAGGGATATAGATATATACATTATAACATTGATTATCTAAACCCATTAGTGGACATATTTTGTCCAGTTAATTGGTCAACTAGATTTTGTTCTGGTTTTGGTCAAAAAAGTAAAACTGAATGGAAGTATCTGGATAAAAATGGTCTGATAATTGCAGTGTATATCAGTAATTAAATTGTAATGTTTGTCTGATAATTGCAGTATATATATATATATATATATATATATATATATATATATATATATATATCAGTAATTAAATTGTGATGTTTCTTAGACACTTGACATGTTTAAGAACAAGAAAGGTACAAACCTTTTTAAGATACATTAATCAAATATAATTCATGACTAAATCAGTTGGATTTGATCAAGGTAAACTCAGCTCACATGGATTGTTGTGATCTGTGCTGGTGGGTGTTCAACTTTTATCACCCTTTGAGTGACCAATGGTTGTTGATTGACAGTTACATTGGCTTGTTTTACAGAAGGTATTTGATTGGACCGCTATGAGTCTTTAATCATGTTCGACTAAGTTGAAATGTGTGTGTGACAAATTAAATAATTGTCGTAATGGTATCCACTTAGTGACAGTTGGTGTAAAAATAAGCTTTCTTTAACTCCTCTCCTAATTACATTTATTTTTACCTGAAAAGATAATTTAGCTATTCATAATATCATTGGAATTATGCGAGGTTGTATTTGATTGTGTTTCTTTTTTATTTCTGTTACTATGTTCTTTGTCAGCATCGTGATTGGCAAATTAGTTCATTTATAGATATATGTACATTGTAACAAGTTCTATACAGTGTATTTGTAGAGAGCTAGTAGTTCATTTCAGCAAATAATCTGAGTAATCATCATCAAGACGAGTGACCATCTACTTGATATGATGCTCTGTAGGAGCACTCTCTTCCTTTAATATAGTAAATGGTAATATCATCATAATCAGCATATAAACACACTCAGTTTATCTGCTTACCTTCATACATGTAAATACAGTATCTCCCAGTCTTGACCACAATTAAACTGGGCAAAAGTTGTTTTAAGGTCAAGTTTGCTCTTTTTCATAATAAATTGGAGTAACCGAATATGGCTGCCAAAATAGTTATATCGAAACAGTAAACAGTAAGTCCACTTCATTGACAATACATCCACTCCATGATGATTAATGGATGCATCTCCACAAGAAAATGTGGTGTGCAGAGCTATTCTCTGTCAAAAGCCACAACAACTCCATCATCAGGTGGGACATTTTCATAATCATTTCATACTTGCATCAGCCCACAATGTGTGGAGAAACAAAAAATCATGAGCTGTATTGTAGGTATATGCTTGGTTAAAGCAACCTATGAAGATTGTAAACTTAGTCTAGTTAAATCATCGCTTTAGAACATTACAAAATCAGTAGCATTCTAATTTAACTATATGTGTGATGGATTCAGAATTACAAATTTTAAATCATTTTAAATAATTTTTCTTTCACGTACCCAGCATTTTTTAAATAAAAAATAAAAAGGTTCAAATACAATGTGATATGTAGTTGCTTGAAGGAGAAATGAAGCTAATATTAATGATAGTATTTTTTCCAATGATAAGCCCCAGAGGTAGTCACATAAATTCATTGCAAAGTGGGGACAGTCTTTTAATAGAACATGGATTTCATAACATAAAAGTATTGCTTTGGGGTTTTTTTTAAAAGTGGAAGTGGAGGTGGTCTTATCATCAAGAATGTGCTTATCATTGGAGAAATATGGTTAGTGCCTTTCTATTGCTGTATAACCTGTCTTGAAAGACCACCCTTTATGCCAAAGTATCATTTTAAACTAAGTGATACAATACCTGTTATCATCTCATTGCTCTCTTTTCCTGGTGCTAGACTCCAGTCCAAGGTGAATTTCCTACTCCAGCTAGTAATTGGAGTTGTCAGAATAAAACAATTGGAGTTCTTAGATCAAAACTAACACGATCTGAGTATGTTGCCTTAGTTAATTCATGTTATTTAGAATATCATTTGCTTGCTTGGTCTTCATGTGTTTGTAATGTATCTCTGGGTATTTGATGATTTTCACCATTTAAAGTGTCTCTTGACATAATTACCATCAATTGTATAGTATTTTACGTTGCATTTGATGTTATCTCCCCAGTCTTTAGGTATTTTATTTTAGTCGTCTCACTTTTTCTTAATATTGGAGGTTATTGTGCACTGTTAAGCAAATTGATGCTTCTTCATTTTGTATCCACTCACTTGTATCCGGTGTCAGGGTGCATATTACCTGCTTTAGGTTTGTTCTGGTTGGTTGTTTGTTTTTGTATTTTCTTTCAGTTATGCCACATTAAGTTGGTAAATGCAGCCATAAAAAGCTGTTTGGGACACTTGCCTCATCTTGGCATGCAGTTTGTCTGATGACATGGATGAATGTCCTTTTTATATTGTATGGTCAAATGAGGTGTGGGATTTAGTTGAAAGCTGCCACACGTTTATAGGCAGGAAAAAGTGAAGGAGGACCCCCTTCTTTCCTGGGAGAGGTCATTGGGATTGATGTAAGGAAGTTGCCAAGTCCAGTTAGGAAGTGATCCATGTCATTTTCTGGTTTAAGAAATTCACCAGCTCCTGTTGAAGTATAAAGAGGTCATCAGCTCCCATGAGGATGAATCAGCAGCACTTCTGTTATGAGGACATAACAGACTCCCAAATTGGAGGGATCAGTGATGCTTCACAGTGTAAGAAAGTCATCAGCTCCTGTGAGGGAGGGATCAGTAGCACTTCGTGGTGTAAGGAAGTCACCAACATCTGTGAGCATCTCTGGTCATTCCTGTTTAGGGAAAACATGGTCCTCTTCTCACTTGGATAGACTTATGCAGAAATGAAGGTGGTCTCATTTATCAGAGTTGAGTTCCCTGGATAGAGATGCCTCAATCAGGTCTCTTGCCTTACCAGTCATTAACCAGTGACATGTATCAGTCACTAGTCACCAAGCATTGCAAAAAATTCAGGCATTGGTCATTCATTACGTGATGGGTCATGGGGCTTTGATCACTGGTATAGAGAAAGGAATCGGGTCACCCTCCCCCTTTCCCAATGTTACCATTCAGTTCCTACAATGGTTATTCACTAGGCTTTGCTCACTAGTCTTTGGGAAAGGGATCAGCTTGAAAATTCCCTTTTCCTATGTTCCTATTCAGTCCCAACAAGTCTTGGAGATTTCCACCACTGGGTGGAGAGGCTGCAATGCCTTTCTTTTCCGCCATGGCACCATGGATGAGCTTTTCAAAGTTCGTTATGCAAGTGAAAAAACTCAGTCATAAAAGTACATTTGTCCAAAAAGGGAGAAAAGAAGTGACAGTCCTGTCTTGCTTCATGCACATAGACAGGAAAAAGAATTCTCAGTTCTAGTGTTACAAATGAGTTACAGGTGGACTTGATTGTGCATGGTCCTATTACTTTGTTGACCCTATCTCCATCCCTCCCTATGGGTCAGGCAAATGAAGACATGGAAGTTCAAACTCTTGACAAGGTGGTTAATGAAGTATGTGACTTCCTTTCCCCAGGTCTATGGCCAAAGCCTTCTGGATCTTTGGACAGCAGTATCATCTCCAGTCTGGAGAGGATTTCTGGAGCACAGTCCAAAATGGATCTTTTGCTCCCCAACTAAGCAGTTATTAAGCATTTAGTGTAGAAATTGTGGTGAGTTCCCCGTTCCACTTTGTGGTCCATTGCTTCTACTTCTGACTACAGGGTCCATTGGCCTGCTGGACAACTCAAGCTTCCTACCCTGGACTTGGGACCATCCCAGGTAGGAATACCTGCTGAGACCTGGGTCTTTATCCCCTTTAAGTCTCTCCAAGTGATGGAAGTTGGTGGAATCTCTAATACTGGCTGCCTGACACAAATTTTTGCTGTGCTATGTTGATGGCACTCATTGCATAGCTTTTCCACCTTTTTAGAGATTCTGCCTTTGACACTCAAAAGGTTTTGCTGGAGCACAGTAACAATCTGCAGAGGCTTGATTTGCTTGACAAAGCTTCTTTATTCAGTGGGTTTACCACTTTAATGGCTTGCCTAGGTATGAGTGATCAGTAACACTGGCCCATGATGGCCCATCCAGGCCTTGCTAAATTGGCTAGGAAGTGTCCAGAGCCTGGGAGGTCTGTGGATACCCGTCCTAAATGTTATAAGCATGTGTCCTAGAAAATTGCCAGACCCCCTTTAAAAATTCTTCTCACCCATATGTTAAGCTTGATGGATGGAAGGAACAGAGCAGAAAGTCAATTAACCCCTCCCTGTCCGTAAGGAGGGAGGCAGTCAGCCCTGTGCAGTTTCACCCTTTTCTGTCAAGTACCCCTATTCACAGCAACCCAGTAAGTGCCAGACTGACTTTTACCTGGTTGGACCTAACAAATGATGCATGAGATTTCTGGCTTTGAAACTGGGATCATCCATTTCTATCAAGGACCCACATTGGGTTTCATCAGACTGAACTGGAATCCCCAGAGAAAGAGGGATTAGCCTGAAAAGAAAGATAATGACAAACTTAGATTTTAGATAGAGATGTCTACATCAGTCAGGGATGCCTTAAGGTCACATGACTGGACAGTCTCCATATAACCTCAGGATGCCTACCTCACATCCCCATTGTCCTGTCCTACAGTATTTACAGCTCCTGAGGTCCTGTCACTCAACTGGAAGACAGTGGCTCAACTGATCCAAAACCAAGTGAAGTCAGATATGATCCTCTCTAAAAATTTTGTTTATGTGGTGATGAATTTTCTCACCCATGAAGGTACAGTTTGTGTCCCATGAACAGGATCACACAGATAACTGTAATTGTTTTAGAATACTTCATTGTTGTCTGCTTTCTATCCTGGGGAATCTGAATGCAGCTGCAAATTTGGTTCCACTAGGAAGGCTGCAGATGTTGCCTTTCAAGTTCCTAGGAAACCAAACTGAAGACCTCATGGAGATCTACTGTCAACTTGGATTCATAATTTCATGACCATCTGAGTTTGTGGCTTGATAAGGACAAGTGTCTGGCTGGAGTTAGGTCCTCAGATCCTGCAGGATGTACACAGATGCTTAAGATTAACGATAGGATACTAACCTACAGCCCTAGTGGTCCTTTCAAGCTTGTGGTTTCAGAAGAATCTTCATAATAACAACCAAGAAATGTGGAAAGTTTTTCTAGCACATAGCATCAACTGTGTCAGATACTGATGCATTATGATCACAATTGACATTACATTGGTCGTGGCATACCTAAGACATCAAGGAAAACCCATGCTCCTTCTCTTTGCTTGTAAATCTGGGACCATCTTCATTGGACAGCATTGTTGGAAATCACTTTTAATGTCCACCAAATTACAGGCAGGGAAAATATGGACATCCTTTCTAGATTGGTGGGTGGTCATCATAAATTAGTCTCAGCCCAAGTCTGTAGCACAGACACATTTCAGCTAGAAGACATTAGTGAACTTTTTTGCAATGAGGCTAAACAACAAGTAACCATTTTGTCTCTCCAAATCCAGACCAGAGGGCATTGGTTTTGGATGCCTTCAGTCTGGAGTTGGACTTCCCATCTTTCACAATATCAAAATAATAAAGTTCTTCAAAAGGCCATGGTTCCATGATCTCAGTCTGTTGGCAAATGCCCACAGGAATTATCACTGAGGAGGGATCTACTGTCATAGCACAGAGGGTTCTTCCAGCACAAAAGTCCATATATCAGTTTTCAAGCAAGGTTGCCAAGCACATTGCCCAGGTTAAAAGGCAGTTGACTTCCAAGGTTTATGATGCCATGGTGAGAATATTCTGTGATTGGTGTAGAGGAAACACCTTGACTCTATCTCCACCTTAACTGCAGTTGAGATCTTTTTTTTCAAAGAAAACAAGAGTCATTTGAAGGGACTAATTCTCTACTGGTCAAAAAGTCAGGAATTCAAGTTAAGCCATTTCTGATATTCTTCAGCTAGTATATGGATGTCCAATCAATGCTGTTTTCCTCTAGGACCATCAAGATGTCATAAGAAATCTCCTGGTGGAAATAGCATGTTGAAATAATTTTCCATTTTGGAGAAGTAACAATAGCAAACTTTTCAACATGGCTGCCATATTGGCCACATTGGATCTTAGATAGGCATAATTTCCATTTAGGACCAGCTGGAGATTGGAAGAAATCATTTAATATAAGCACAGTTTCCATTTAGGGCCACTT
The DNA here is from genome assembly GCA_016617855.1 of Megalonaias nervosa. Taxonomy (NCBI): domain Eukaryota; kingdom Metazoa; phylum Mollusca; class Bivalvia; order Unionida; family Unionidae; genus Megalonaias; species Megalonaias nervosa. Next base: position 29,622 of record JAECUM010090844.1, read on the forward strand.
GTAGATTGTAAGAAGTCTCTTGTTGAAAGCACAATTTAGATATGACAGGCCATCTAGGAGCTGTAGTTATAAGATTTTCAAGATGGTCATTGTGGCAATCATATTAAAAGTCAGGTTGGCACCCATTTCATGTAGGAGATCACAAGAAGTCTACCCAATATCAATCTATCTTTTCACTCTGTGGTGGCTGAAATGAGAGCAATCTGGGTCAGCTACGTTGGCTTAACCTTGGGCAAGACAGTTTACTCCAATTGCCTCTGCACTAAATCACCTACTTGTATTGCTGTGTCATAAAGTAGCAAACCAAACTAAACTTTTCATTGAGTAGTGATGACAAGATTTTCAAGATGACCACTATAGTGGCCATGTTGGATGTCAGCACCATTTTCATTTAGGACCAACTAGACTTCATAAGAAGTCTTCTAGTGAAAACCCAATGTTGACCATCCATTTAAAAGGAGCAGAGATAAAAAGATAGCCATGATGGGTGTTGTGGTGGCCATATTGGATGCCTGAGCAGAACCATTTTCACTTTCCTACATAACCTATGGGATTAATTTGTGTGCAAAGTAAATAACTTCTTTGGAGTAGCAATAACAGACTTATGTTAATTGACAAATGGATGACTGACAACAGAATACCTTTACATTATATTTTTGGATTGGGAAAGGAATTGTTGGGTATTTAATTTCATGTGTGTTTTTGGATTACGAAAGGAGTCCTGTTGTTTCCAAAGAAAGATCATCTTTTGTTGGTTCTCAAATTTCGTGGTATGTAGCAACCATGAATCCCACCATAGTAAATTGACAATATTCTGTTAGACATTGGTATGTGTCTTCTTTTTCAGGTGCACTACGGACATAGCGTTTGGCAGGAAGTGTGGACTACGGACATTGCTAGTATTTACAGGGGTGTTATCCAAGTCAGATTTGGAACAGTTAAAGCAATCAACAGATCCAGAAACACATGAAATGCTACCCGAGTTTTGCACCTCTTCACTTGTGGATCTAATGGACCTTTCAAAGAACAGTTGTTTATGAGTTAGTGATAGATTAATGGACTTCATGTGTGCCCATTATATATAAGACATTGTTTCAATTAACTTTTAATGTTATTAGTCTAAAATAGCTGTGATTAATTTATTTCAGACATCATCAAAGTTCACCTCTCTAGACAACTGTAAATCAACGAAGATAATTTTCTACATGTTGTTTTTAATGCTTCTGCCAATATGTAAATTTTCTGCAATACTTGGCAGCAAAATTTTAAATACACTTGTACTGATTGTACAAAATTATTATCACTTAATAAGTTCTAAAGGCAGATGTGGCCTCAGGTAGTCTTTTTGAGTGGAGATGAAGAACACAGTGGCATAGAGTTCCATCCAGACAGACATAATATCTTGTCAGTGTCGATTTTCATAGATATTAATCTTTCTAATAAAATGGTACAGATGTAAATACCTCTCAGTAAGTGTACACCACTGATGTAAGTATACCAAACTAGGAACAACTAAAATAAAGCATAACCGTCACAGATTCTCAGGTGATTGCCTTGTGGATGTATAAGTGATTGCCACAGACTCAGTGATTGTCAGGTGGATGTGTCAGTGATTGCCATGGGAACGTATTAGTGATTGTCTTGTTGATATATCAGTGATTGCCATGTGGATATATCAGTAATGCCACATGGATATAGCGGTGATGCAGTGCATACAAATGTCTTAGATGTGGATCCCAATGTATGCCTTAATAATAACTATTTCTGCAGAGACTATTGTTGCAAAACTCAGCTGATGTACTATCATGACAGCCTACAGCATACATGATAGGTCTAGCATCTCACACTAATTATGCAAATTGTACCAAGCACCTGTTGACAGTCTGTAATATGCGTAAATTGACTTCTACTTGAAAGAGTGATTGATGGCATGAAAGTGAGGCATGTATCACAAGAGATCCAGCCTCTGAAGTATGAGCAAACATTTTTCCATGTTGTATACAATTCTGAAAATGAAGTCACAATGATGATGTCTTAGTGATTGATAAATAAACTTGACAAAATGGACTTAACCAGTGCCCATTGTGTCTAAAATATATTTTGTTGCAATTAACTTGATAGTTTTTACTTTAATACAGCTATAATTAATTTCTTTCACAATTAATTACATGACATACGCATGTCATGAACAGAGTTCCCAAACATTTGAAACAAAAATTTTCAGGTTTTTTCCAGGTTGTTTCCTGGATGAAATTCATTTTTTTTTCAAGGTTCACTTGTGTTCATTCTTGAATGAAATTAAAATAACATTTTGGCTTAGTGTTGAAAAAGTTGATTTTCAAAATCAAAAGCTATTTCTTTTCTGTCTGAATTAGACATGGCACCATGTATTAATACTACATGATATATCACTAGAAATAAGTGTAACTAGTGAAATACATTGAAAATTTGCATGCAAGTCCTTTTAATTTGCAGAATTAAGATGTTAACTTTACTCTTCTTACCTGCATATATTGGTATGAAGATTGGTCTTTAGAAAAGAATCTCTTTAAATTTTAAGAAGCCCTTAAATAAGATATATCTTAATACAAAAATATTTTTCTTTTTTAAATCCTCTTATAAAGATTTCACGGAAATTATTTTCATGCACTTGTCCTTATGACCTTATGACAAGAAACTTGCAAGTTTGTTTTTTGTGCATTTGTGAAAAGCTGTCACCTTCATTTGCTAGATGCTCTTACTTACAAGTAGGCAGAAGTAATTGATAACTGATGAAAAGCTGCGTGGAGACTTTAGGGCTCATCAAGGGTAGAAAATGAACAGATATTCTTAAGGTGCAAATCTGCATCTGGTTTGCCCAGGGACAAGCAAGTTTTCCTGAGCTCTGCTTAAGTTTGTTGTTTTCCTAATATTTTCAGTGTAATCCAGTTGTTGGCCTTATATTTAATCCAGCAATTGTCAAGAACCCTTGACCACAGTCCATTGACTTTTACCAAGACAGTACACCATCTATCTTGACAGCAGCAACTGAGGTGTACCTGGAAGAGATGTGTCTTCATTGTCACAGTGACCTCAACTTCTAAATAAATAAATAGGCTTCTTCCTTACCCAAGTGTAAACCACCCACAAAGTTTGGTTTAGCTCTGTATATACAATGTATATCTAATGTTATTGTGCAGAAACCATTATTAATTTATGAATGTAGCTGTTAACCCCAAAAGTGATAAGCTTCTTCCTTACCACAAGTGCAAGCGAACCACAAAAGTCTGGTCTAGGCACACCAACTGCAAGTTCAGTTCAGGCAAGCCAACCAAACAGTCTGGTTCAGGTAAGCCAACCACAAAGTCTGGTACAGGCAAGCCAACCACAGAATCTGGTACAGGCATGCCAACCAAAGTCTGGTCATACGATGCAGAACAAATAATACTTTACAGAAATCATTTTTATTCTTTCAGTTACAGTGACCTTGACATCAATAAGCATGGTTTAGGAAAATACTCATCAAGATTGGTGTGGAGAGGATGGTTGAGTAGATGCAGATTTTCATGATCGGAATAAACCTTACATTTTCTACTCTTAACAAGTGCTGAAGTCCAACACTGGTCAACGTCTAGCATGCATCAATTATAAATTACTTTTGCCTATATTGCCTTGTAAGTCTCAGGAACAGGTCATAAAGGATGCCTTATTTGTTTCTTTATACAGGTACCTGATACAAACTTGATATTACAGTGGGTCAGAATCATTACATTTTTATGTTTGGAGTTCATATGGTGGGAAAAACCCTTCTAAAACATGCTCCCTTACATAAATATGTGTGACAAGGTTTGTATAAATAATTGATGATTTGCATTTCACACTGGCATTCATTATTACAGTGACACTTTCTGGTAATATATAGATCATTTTAATGTGGATTTTCCTTACAAAGAGCTGTCACATATCTAAATGAGCAGGACCTGTGAGAACCAGTCAAAATTTCATGATTTATCATCTGGTCAGACTGGTATAACACTCACCCTAGGTCACCAGTATTTTCAGTACTGAGCAGCTTTATTACAAAGAGAAGACACAAACAGAATGTTCTTCATGACCTGGTATGTAATTAAGTTTTACAAGCAAAATGTTGCCAACTTACAGCCAGAGTGAAAAATCTAAATATTGCTATATAGCCTTAAAACCTAATCAGGTCATCTACTTCTGACCATGATAAAATGTATGCAATTTTACTGAGCAAAATTTTTGTGCTGTCATGTCAGAACAGATCTGGGAGAGACAACAATCATAAGCATTACATTTTCAAAAGCTGTAGCATGGAAGCTGGTCTTACATCTTCAGAGATGCTCCCAGGATTTTATCATAATGGGGAATCTCCCCCCTTGTCCCAAAAATAAAAAGGGAGTAGAACAAAACTGAGGGAGATGAGGAAATGGCCACACTTCATTTTTTACATTACACTTCAATATCCATCTCTCTTTTTTCCTTATCCACTCTGTAAGACCCCTATTAAAATAAAAATCTTAAAAAGATGTTGCCTCTAGTTGTATAAGTATTAATCTGATCATTGTTTCTCTGCTTAATCAGTTTCATACCTGTGTATAAAGTGTTCTCTATTGAGATAACCCTTTCACAGTTCACAGGGATTTTTCACTAACATAAGCTCTGCCAAAGTCTAATTTTCTTGAATTAGCACTCTACTGACTACTATGCTAGATTTACTATTTCGTAATGCTGTATTAGGATATTAAGTTCATTAATGTTATAGTCTTATTGTTCAAACAGAGGTATTTTAATCAATAAATATCTTTACTTTTTAATTTCATTTTTAGATTCTTATTTATTAGATTTATTGTAACCTTTATATTAGGGCTATATAGTTTTGTATCACATGATCCAGCTGGGCTAAATTGTGACTAGAAAATAAACAAAAAATGCACTCTACTTTTAAGTTGTTTGTAATTTAATGTGGCTTGTTTTTCTGCCTTTTTTACATTTAATCTCGAAATGCCACTAAAATGATGGGCTGACCGTCATGCCATCTGTTTTGGTCCATCCAGCATGTACATCAGATTAAAATTTAATGCCACTTTTTGGTTCATAATCACTCTCTGGCATCTCCTTTAATACTTTCCCAGCTCATATAATCTGATATACTTCCTGACTTTATATAACTGTATTAATTACTATAATCAGCCAGCATTTGCCAAGCTAAATCGTCATCTATAGATGAACACCAATGGGAATTGGCCATTTTGGGTCTTCTCTATAGTCTGTATTATTAACAAGCATTTGTAAAACTTCCTTTATGCAAGATTCAAACTTCAAAACAATGCTTGTTATGGGGTCCAATGTGTCAGTCAAATTTAGAAAAACAACCAAAGAAACCAGATACATCAACAGTTACAACTGAATAAACATTGCGACAAGCGCTTCAATATTTTTACCATTTCTACAAGTATTTTAAAGGTGAATGGGTAAATAAAGTTGTATACTGCGCAGAGTACATTGTCATATGATTGACTTGAAATTAATTTGCACAAGTTCTCATGCATCACTGCTTTCCAGGTGCACAAATTCGTATAAATTTTGCATGAATCATGTGATTGCACACTCTGGGAGCATCTCTTCAACTTTGTTAGTCAAGGGTTGTTGTTCCACTTAACATCAACCCTTGGCATATATAGCTAGCGGACACAGTATATACTACTCCACAGCAACTTGTAAACATTTTCCCAATTTAAGCATTGCACACAATTATTAATATACGGTCTGTGGATAGGAACATTATAGAATTCAATACCCAACAGGTCATTTAATGAGCTTTCTCACTGGTCATTTGATTTTGCTTGCTATGGGCCATAATTCTCTCGTCTGCAAGGGGCACTTGTTGATGGGACAATTTCTGCTAGCTACATGTGCCAAGGGTCAATGTGGATAAACAAACCTTAGCTAATGAAGACGCTGTTACCAAGATACTTCATGTATCCTAAATTTTATTCCCCTGCAAACTCTGGGATGTAGAATAGGACCCATACATCCTCATGCACGTATAAAGAGATGACTAACCTTTTTGTATCGCATGATGTTCACAGAGATCTTGAACTTTTTAAAACGAGCTAGTTTTAAGATTTCAATTTCTGTTTGAATACTAGCACAAAAAGAAATAGCTTCTAGACATTGTGATGAGTAATCACATGAATGACAGGCAAGTCCCCTGGTTATGCAAATAGCAACTGCTGCAGGGCTTCTAAAGGGATACTCATTAAGCAAGAAAACTGATACGAAATTTTAAATATATTTATTTCTGATGTTAAAACTGGTGAATTGATGAACTATAAAATAATTCCAAACAAGATGTATGTATGAATGCATAATGTCACATGATAATCACACTATTCAGTCTGATCTTGTGCAATTCTATCAGCTTGTTTCCATTGATTCAGTAGCTGAAAAAAAGAGAGGCAAAAACTAAAATATCATGTTAGTTTAAGACTTGGAAGAATACTGCATTTCTATTAAAACTGAACATGGGTCACTCAATCCAAGTTCAAGAGAGATAACAACTTTGTCAAACACTGACAGAAAAGGATGGCAACTAGACTAAACCTAAATTGTATAATCATGTACCTGGGTTTAATGTCTATAAATAACATCTAATCTTGTTTAGAAGTGATGAAAAACAATAAGTATATACAAGGGTATAAATGTATAACCACTCCATTAATAGTAACTTGTGATAAAAATGTACATTAAGTCGTTACTTTATTCGGGTACATTGAAAGGGACTGATTTTTGTCTGTCCATTCACCCAAATGGGACAGGCAATTACAATTCTCAACAATTATCATTTTTATTGGTAGCATGATCTTATGCTTTTTGGTCTTGTGTCACTGCAATGACTGTATTTGTCCTTTGAAAGTGAGGCTACTATAACTGGTTTCATGAGTGCTGATAAGTGCTACATCTAAAACATCAATGCAAGCAGCCTGAAAAATTTATAAAGTTGTTCCTCTTAAAGTGCTCACTGTTACGAATCATTGCCATTTCATCTCTGTCAGCGAGGGTTCGAGTCTCAGGTTCGGCCAATGTGGGTATGTGAGAAAGCTTGCCAGTAGCTTCTCGTGGGTCAGTGATTCTTAATGGGGTTTTCCCGGGTTCTTCCTCTACCCATTAATACTGGCCGCCATGTATAGCCTATCTTGTGCTGAAAATAGCGTTAAACCCTACAACAACAACAACTTACATGGCTTTTGATAATTCCAGAGCATTCTTTCCCAAGTTTGATGTTGGCAGCAATTTTGTATTGTGATACATATCATAATTTCCCTCAATACAGTATGCATTGCAACAGCATCACATGTTAATTTAAATATAAACAATTAGCTCATTTTTGTTGTATTTTGCATTGAATTTGTTTATTCTATGAGGCAAGATCTCAATAACGTAGATTGTGCTTTCTTAATATGATACCTTCATTGATAGGCACTTGTTTATATTGAAATGGTATTGTGGAGGGTAGTATATGATATGCACCTTTTGCGGAGATAGATTATTAATCACTCTAATGGGGTAGGCATAAAATACTCGGAACAAATATATAAAGAAATAAAATACTCAACTTTACAAAAAGTGTGTATAGGTATATTTGGTAGAAAGAAACAAGTTGTTTATCCTCTTCAGGGCTTTTGGCATGCAAATTTATTGAATTTTTATTTTTGACCCTGTGTTAAAATCTCCTTGTAGGCTTTGAATTGTTATGCAAATTGTGTGAATATGGACAGATTTCAATGTTGGTACAAAAATTTACATCTTAAAACAGAAAGTTATTACTGCATGATAACAATTTTTCTCACACATTCTTTCAGTTTTCAACTTTGTTCTTATTTTCTTAGCAGCTAAACTGCAAGATGAAACAGCAGTCCTAATAAAAATCTGTACCACATCATCCATGCTGTTGCACAAATTGCTGCAAAATATAATTTTTAGTTTCAAAATGTCAAAAGCAGCCTCTTGTACAATGACACAAATCAACAGAATGTTTATAACATAGCTGCCAACCCCCAAGTACAAAAATACTGATTGCTTATGACAAAAATACTGATTTTCAGGACCAAATACTGATTTTAAAAATTTTAATGCATATGTAACTACTTACAACATATACAACCATCAGTAAGGTAGGACAGTGACTTACATAATTATTTAATGTCAAGGATGCATGTGTTGCACACGTGCACCTTCTGGACGGTCACCCTGTTCCATTCAGGTGCCCATTTAAAAGGTGCAAGAGTGCAACACACTCAGGCACAGGCTGTTTATAGGAACCTTTTCCACACCTTGTTTATTTTTTCAGTTATTAGATTCCAATGTACCAACTGTCATAGATAATCTCAATTTTGTGTGATTTTCTTACTGAACTGTTTTCATTCTAGCATACGAGTAATCCTTTGTGATTTTACCATCTGGAAAACACGTGCAAAATAAATCGCCGGCAACACTAGTAACTGAAAGAGGAAGGTTCATTTCTAAAAGAAATTTAATAAACCGAATTTCGATCGAATTACATCAAGGTTCTCTCTGGTATTTATATACATCCAAGTTCAGGCTGAGTTGTGTATGATGAAGCAGCAAGCTGATGTTTATTAGCTTTTTCGTGCTCTTGTATTTCATGTGCGCCTCCATGCCCAATAGCGAAATCACATTACACAATTTCCAAAACGTCAAGTCTTCTCCTTTACTAGATGATTTCACAAATCTAAACAAGATGGCACAATTGTCCTTTCAGTTCTGTTTTCTTGTCTTTTCTGGAGAAAATTCTGAATATTCTGCTTTCCTATTCAACATGACTAGAAGTTGAATATTATGAAGATGAAACACAGTGGTAGCGGTAACTGTTTGCGAAATCCAATATGGCAGATAAAGACAGGCATGGTAGCCTTGATTTCGAATGAACCAATCATATTGTAGAACTGTATTCCTATATGCATGAGATACATTTCTATCAGAATGGAACCGAGTGCCTGTTCTAAACTGAAAATTGCAAGGAAATTTTTTATTATATTTTTTAAATTAAAAAACGTATTTTTTGCACAAAAAAAATGTACACCCGTATTCAGGTCCAAAATACGGGACAAATACGGAAAAAACGGGACAGTTGGCAGCTATGTTATAATGATCACATCTGGTTTTAAATGATCATGTGATCACTCTTTGTCTGTGCTCAATACCGGCAGAATGGGTTAACTTTTTCAGGGGAGTGCTTTTTCAGTTTAGACTTAAGGAAAATATATGAAAATTGTATATCTAACAATAACTTCCAGTTTTTTTGTAGACTTTCATACCAATGCTGAAGTTAGTTCAAATGTTAAACAGGTCAAACACAATTCTTCCCAACACCTTTAAAACCTGGGATTTTGATGCGAGTGAACAATAAAAATCCAGTAAAAAAAAAAACTCAGCAGAAATCTCTTTAAGTGACTAATTTACTGTACAGGGCCCTGTTCTTCACTTCAATCAAAGGGTCTGATTTGGATTTGTAACACAGCTTTAACATTTTTCAGTCATATCGCTACGATGTCTGCAGTGGGCAGTTTATAGTGATGTCTAGTACTGGGGCATCATGCCGCAGACATGTAGCATCAGGTCCCACCCAGTCACATTATTCTGACACAAGGCCGACCAGTCCTAACTCTTAATGCTGAGTGCCAAGCGAGGCAGGTGTAAGTACCATTTTTGTAAGTCTTTGGTGTGACTTGGCTGGGGTTCAAACCTGTGACCTCTTGCATCTGAGGCAGATGCTCTAACCACTAATGCCACCGTAGCAATTGCAGAAAATAGTATGTTATTGTTAACAGGAAACCATCCCTCCTGGGCCATACCAACATCTAGGCCACTTTTTTAAGTACTGAAAATGAACATGATGATTGCTTTCAACTTTGAAGGGTGAACTGTAAGCATACTGTTCAGATTTGTGGAGAAAAGAAAGGTATGAAACAATTGACACCAATCTAAAGAAACTCTCTTTATGACTTACCCATTTTCAGGCTGTTTGTCTTAATATTTCAGTGCAGACCAGATATCACATGCAGTGTGATTTGAAACTAGCTAGTCAATGATATTCGGATTTTATGACAAGACAAAGCAAATGGGCCAGTTTCACAATACCTGAAAAAATGCTCTCAGGTCATCTCGCAAAATCTCGAATTCCAAAACAAGGCATGCACTGACAGCAGATTTACAATCAAATGTCAGAACGTGAGAAGTATATCAATTATAGCCAGGATGATTTACAGTGTTTAACCATCAAACAATTAAAATAAGTCTTAAATCTAAACAAAGATAGTGTCAGTGGACAAACAGCCATGCTAGTATTGCGTACCTATACCCTAATTTTCATGAAAAAGGATGCATTGCAGTTAAAAATAATAGGTGTAAGTGTGATGTTGGCATACAATATTTCAAAATCTGATATGACTCTCTGAAAATGCATGATGGACAGGAGATTTTTAAAAAATTAGGAGAAACAAATTTCCATGAGATTTATGATTATTTAGTAGAGAAAAAAGAAAACAGCCTTATCTGTGTATGCAAAAAGTGATTGTATCAATGAAAAATAAAATACCAAACTACAAAATAATGTTATTTTAATTAAAATACCAAAACAATAATTTTATTTTAATTAAAATACCAAACTTGGGAATAATGTTATTTTAACTAAAATACCAAAACGAAAGAATAATGGTAATTTAAAAAAACATACCAAACTATAGAATAATGTTGTTTTAATTAAAACACCCAAAACTACAGAATGACGCTATTTTAATTGTCAGACATCAATTATCAGACAAGAGAATTATGTTATTTTAATTAAAATACCAAACTTTAGAATAATGTTATTTTACTTACAATACCAAACTACAGAATAATGTTATTTTAATTAAAATACCAAACTACAGAATAATGTTATTTTAATTAAAATAACAAAACAAAAGAATCTTGTTATTTTAAATTAAAATTGTTTGGATAATTGTCGGACATCAATTGAAGATTCTGAAAATGGGTTTATGTTTATGACATTTTCAGGGTTTGAAACTAACATTAGTCCGTTAATCAGAGACTAGTAGATTTCACTACAGTCTAAAATCTGTACACTGATATTAGTCTAATGGGACAAAAGAAAATTTTATTTTAAATTTAAGCTTGACAGAAAAAAGGGGGGGGGCTGCTGCCTTCTGAATCTGCAATGATAGTGATTGTTTTTCCACTAATTGTAGTTAAACTACATATTTCTAAACATGCTTTTCATCGCTAAACTGTATGTACCTCTAAACAAGATTTGACAAATATTATTAGAACTTAAAAAGAACTTGCTTAATTTGGTTTAGTGCAAAATAAGATAAAATACCTTCTAAAATAAAGTTAGTATAATACCAATTTCTACGAGATATTTTTCATTTGCTTGGCTGTGTGTGTTGTTTTTTTTAAAAAATTGGGGAATAGGTGGATTATTATTATTATTATAGATCTATATATTCTGAATGCTCATATTTGTTTATCAACACTAAAAGAACATGTACATGATATCATAATATTATTCAGACTTTCCAATGCTAATCTCCACTTCCAAGTCAATATAAAAAACATTCACCCATCAGTGACAGCCTTGGTTTGATTTTTAGGAATTGTCCAAAACGTATTGTGAAAAGGGTCTATCTTGGACTATAAATTCCAGGCTGTAACAATGCCATTGAAATGTTTCTCTATCACAATAAATTGTAACATATCAAATAGATGATGAACTAAGCATATTTCTGAATCTTCTTTCCTAGCATTAACCTGCTGCAACTAAACTGACACTTGGCTGTGAAGCCTGTATACATGAAAAGTTTCCTGTTATTGGTCCAAACGAGTTGTCACTTTCTTTTTTTCCCTTTATCTTTCCCTAAATGTTCAAAGTGCCACTGGGAAACTTGGATTTTTTACCTTTCCCTATGCACCAACTGTCTCAATGAGCTTGAAATGTTTTGAGTTCATATATTAGATTTTTACACAAATTAGGTCAACTTACTCATCTCGTTGCACAAATTAGGTCAACTTACTCATCTCGTTGCACAAATTAAGTCAACTTACTCATCTCGTTGCACAAATTAGGTCAACTTACTCATCTCATTGAACATGAACTCTTGCTGGTACTCTTTGAGGAACTGTGTGGATCGAGATTCATCCAGGAAAAGGGAGTAAACTCTCTTGATGTCATCCACATCTACCTCTGTGGCCTGGAACATCCCCCAAAACATTAAAAAAATTACACACATAAGATCTCTTAAAATATTATACAAAATAAATGGGGTTTACATTACTATCTTTTAACATTTTAAAAAGCCAACATACTTTGTTGATTGCAGATGTAACACTCGCGTGGAATGGAATGTGCAAATTTTGTCTTAACAAAAAGAATCCATATCATTCCTCCGTTAAAAGCATCACAATAATATTATTTCAACCTCTCTTGACCAGACAGCTGAAAAATGAAACAATTATGAAAGTTTTAGGGAAGAAATTGACTGGAAAATCAGACACTAGCTCAGAATGAGAGATACCCTTGAGAGGAGGTGGCTGTTGTGGAAGGTTGGATTGTATATTAAATATTTTCACACTTGTTTACAAAATGATTTTCAAAATTTAAATTTCCTCACCTTTCTCTTCCTAGCCACCAGATTTGCTGTGGTGATGAGCTGTATGGCGTATCTGAGAGATGTTTCCATCCCGATCCGTGTCAAGACTGTTAGGGCATCGTCACTCATCTCCACATCCTCTTCCTCACATCTGCAATTAAAATAATACACAGAATTATGCAAGCTGTGCACCTGTGTTTTACGTTTAATGAACCAAAAGATAACAAGGCCTTACCTCAATGAATTGGAAGGCTGAATTGTATTTAAATCTAGAATGTTGTCAGGTTGAGATAGTCATACTTAAACATCAACTATGGTAAATCCTGTAAAAAGTCTATACATCTAAATGTAATTATTTTTTTCATTGTTTGAGTTTTAAAAATTACTCACTGCAATAAATTTTTCGTGTTCAAATTTTGAAATTTACCAGAAATAACCACACTGTGATTGGCAAAAGTTTAAACATCCATACAAGAGTAACCTGAACAGTACAGGTCCAGTCCATCTTTAATAGTCCTCTAAGCTGGCAATAGTAGGGCATGGTTGAACTGGAGATTACTAACAAATGGGTTTCAAGGACCTGGTTTGCAGTGCTAAACTACACTTACTGTGCAGAAACTATTTTTTTCTTATTAAATTGAGAAACAACTTGACCTTTGATCTTTAGACTCTGAAATCTGCAAGCCATCCAAAATCTGGTCAAGGAATGTACTCGGGAACAAAAGTTGTGAAAAATCTATTTTTTCTATTAGTTCCAATAACCCTAACCTTTCACCACAATATGCATCTTCCTTAGCTAAGTGCAAGACCCTACAAACTTTGCTCAAGGTAGGTGGTCTTCAAGAATTCCAGTCTGTGCAGGTTTATCACTCCTGAATACTTGAGAAAACTGAAATAAATTGTTTGACCAATGACTTCATGTAAAACTGCATATAACATTTTGTTCCAATCAATGATACCTTCAAGAGTTATCAAGCTGAAGGACATAACAAGACAGGAGGGATGCACACCAGTAATACTATCTGCTCCTCCATAAATATGGATGGGATAAAATGAATCAAATACAACACAGTCACCTGAACTCACTAGAAGCACTAAAGGTCTGAAAACTTACTCAAATGCAGAACTGAAACTGGATGGACCGATGGATTAAAAAGGTTATAAAAATTCTGTAACATAAAAAAATGCATTAAAACAAAAACTGGCATAAGTAAAGCTGTCTCTCACATGCATGCCAAACCTGTCTCTTAGCTTTTGGTAAATTGGTGGAACAGATGAACCCATAAAGGTGTATCTGCATACAATGTTACGAATATGTAATTAAATTGCTTGTGTGTTAGTTTTAAATTCTTTTTATTTTATTTTTGTTTCATTATATTTTATTGTAATGATAATTTTCATTGGATCTGAATCTCTTTTCGGAAACTTCACTTGACCTGATTAGAATGTAACCATTGTTTAAGCACTATTCTTAGCTCACCTTGGTTCATAGATCTTGTAAACATCAAGTGAAAATGATTGGCTATTACCAAGGTCATTTTTCTGCTTGCGTGATGGCTCTAATTTGTAAACAACTTTTTTTATTGAATCTTAGAGTAAGATTTGCTAAGTCTTTTAAGGTGTGTGTGCAAATTATCATTTTTTTAATGCGATGTTCAAAGTAGTGGTCACGTAATCCATCACGTGAGCTACCATGTGATCTAAAATTGAGGCTTAAAACAGCCAATTGGTATTAAATTTATTCAGTCATATTTTAAACCTTCAGGACTCAAGAGGTTTTTATTGTTGTTGCCAGCTTGTTCTGAAGTTCGTTTATTTTTTGGAATTTAATAATTCGTTCTCTAGAAAACTACACAAGTGCTTCATATTTATAAAAGTTCTGGGAGAAAGATATTCAGTGGAAATTTATTCTGGAATTCTAAACGGAAACATTATAAACTGTGATTCAATCAAGGATCTGTTGCCGTTAGTACAATGACCTCATCTGACGTCATCGCCTTTCATATTGGAATTTCATCGAGATTTGAACCTGGATTCAATTAGAACTGTTTAGTGATAGGACTTATATTTTTCAACTTTAGGATTAATTTTTGGATTATATTCACAAACTGTAAGTCCTATTTCATATTTTTACGTTGTTTTCTAGGGAAATAAATCATTTTTGTTAAATTTACAAAGCTTGTTGGCTTCACTCTCTTCTCTGGTTACTTTTGTACGAGCCTACACATAACAACAAAGTAAAGTGACTCTGTAGCAAACTGTACTTGAAACAATGATCACATTTTAAAATATAAAACTGAGGTTAACATATGGTGTTGATGGATAGATATATGGACACACAAAAGTGATTGTTATGTCAAGCTTTTAACATGGCAGGCTCAACAAATAAGACAAATTTTCAGTAAGGTGTAACAAAATATCCTGTTCTGCCAACAGGTAAAGACTTGAGGATGGTTTCATTTATATATACATGGTACCCTGATAAAGCAGTTTTATTTTCATAAATATATGCCAGGGTACTCTGATTACAGTTCATAAGAAAATGATATAAATTTTACATTGTATCTATAGCTGACTACTTCACACTGAGAATGCCTTCCCTGGGTTCCAAACATGTTTTACTGGAAAAGTACTACCAACCATTCCTTTCTTTGCTTTAATCAGCATCCCTTGCATCACATGTCACATAAATATATTGAACACTGGTTACATGTACAAAACTGCAACCTAAACTCACTGAAGGATTGTTAGATTCAAAATACAATAAAGTGATTCAACCTAACATTTCTCTTTCTTAAATCCTTAGCTAATAAATTTAATATGAATATACTGTCTACAACACAGGGTCTATCACATGTTGGAGACTTATAAAAAAGCTTTACTAACAACCCCTTTGCATGATAAAAATGTCTAACCAAAATTTGGAAAAAAAACTTCTCAGAATCATTGCTATCATCTGTTAATGAAATGAAGGGTTAAGAGTAAATCTTGTCCGGTTTATCCTGACCTGACTTGCAGACCTGCCAACCTTAACGAGACATTCTCAGTAAGTCAGTCGAAATTTTTCAGTAAGTTGGACCAATTTTCAGTAAGGTGTAAAAACTATTAAGTACTGGCAACATGTAAAATTTTAATAACCGTTAACAGTTTATATCCATGTTGTAACTTACAATTTATAGCTACTGATGTGACTGGCACATGGTACTTTTGCACTTTCTAAGAAACCTGTGGTCAAACTCCATTTTGAAGCATTCCCCCCTCCCCCTCCCCTTCACTTTCATGACTAGTATTGCTTCCAAGGTATAAACTGACATA
This sequence comes from Megalonaias nervosa, assembly GCA_016617855.1. Classification (NCBI taxonomy): domain Eukaryota; kingdom Metazoa; phylum Mollusca; class Bivalvia; order Unionida; family Unionidae; genus Megalonaias; species Megalonaias nervosa. The sequence goes on from JAECUM010090844.1 coordinate 45,611, forward strand.
GATGATCTGGATTTTGAGTGGTTTTTTGCAACAAATGAGAACACCCTCTCACAACCTGCGTTTGAATGAGTAACAATAAGTACATTCTTCATGGTGCTGGACAACAATTTGTACTTGAACTGGACATTAGCATCCTTGAGTTTACTAATAAGATCCCATTGCTTGTCAACTTGTTTAGTGTTTAAGATCTCAGGATTCAATTCATCTACTTGGTAATTCAAAAACTCTGCTTCCAAGTTGTCTCACCAGTTGGTTTCTTTGGGTTCCATACACATAAATCTTGATGGGAAATACATCACACTGCTAAAATCACTCATCATCCTTTTTGACACATCAGCAACTGCACTGTGTTTTAGAAGTTCAATATTCAAGGGAAACCTCTTAACAATGTAATCGCAAACAGTTGTGTAATAGTCCCTTACATCTTTATAGAATTGACAAAGGCTACTTTCATACAGCTTCCTTTCAGCCAAGTATTTTCTTGTTTCTGAACCTACTGTAAGTGTTATCATCTGACTTTTGTTTCTTATAGTCATGATAATCGATATCAGTAAGATCCTTGGCTTGTGAAATTTCTGTAGCCTTTACAAATCTGATCAGCAACTGCTTTAATAATTCAAGCATGTTTTCTCTAAGTTTGTGAATCATAGGCTACTCTGTTGCATGATTAAGTTGTACTTGTTAAATAATGGAATTATGTGGTCCAGAAATAAGCAATAAATCTTCGCCCTCTGGGACTGCAAAGCCTTACACACTCATAGCCTTTTCCTCTCTGTAACTGATTTTTTTACTGTCTTTCCAGTCATTTCTAACCAATGGTGTCTCACATCTAGACCTAGCCTTTTTATCTGATTTTTGCGATATAGCTTTCTCTAAGGAACCTATCTTGAGTTTTATTTTCTCAGTCTTTCCTGCTGAGGCAGACTTGAGGGTAGTACTAGCCTGACTTCTAGATTTATCACAGTTCAAAGCTTTACAGCATGTACCTGCACTGTCATTATTTACTTCTTTATTACCAGATACATGTGGAACTTTATCCTTGGAACTAGACACCTTCTCTGAAATCCTACTTTTGGATTTAGCTCTTTTGCCTTTAACCTCTGGTTTCTTGGTTTCTTTACCAAGATATATTTGTAAGGGTTCCCACTGTTCCAACAGTCTCTTTATACCTTCACCAAGAGACAACTATCTTGTTACACAATGCTTCAATATTTTTCTCTGCTCTTTCCCACAAAGAGTCTGAAGATCTTTCAGTTCCATTTGTCTATTCACACTTTTATCCAAATAATATGATATGTCCACTAATAAGTCATCAAAACTAATAGGCAGCATATCAGCCCCCTTTTTAGCTGCTAAATGTATCAAATGGCATGAACATCCACTCAGATACACTGAAGGATTCACCACAGTTATATGTCCAAATACACCTTTATTGCAACCTGTCATCCCTGAAGCATTATCTGATTCAAAGGCAATACAGTTATTCCAACTTATGTTTCTCTTTTTCAAATCCTCATCCAATAATGTGAAAATATTTTCCCCAGTAGAGGCTCCATCACATGTTGGAACTGACAAAGGTGCTTCAGTTACAACCCCATCTGTGTTATCAAAATATCTAACAACAACTGGGTACAGCTTCTCCGAATCATTGCTACCATCAGTTGCTATACTGAAAGGTTGGGATGAAATATTGTTAACAATGCCTTCCTGTACTGACTTACACTGTTGTAATACAATAGCAGTAGTTTTTGTTCTGCCACACTGATAACTATTTGCTACTGACGATTTGAGAAACATGCACTTGAATAGTTTAGAAGCATCGTCAGATGCAGCAATTGCAACATTATGCTCAACCAAAAAGTTTGTAAAATATACTTCGGCCTTAATGACCTCCAATTCAGTTTCTGGAACTACAGATCCAAATCCCACAGAGGTCAGCGACTTACAACTTGATTTCATTACAACGTATTCTGTATATTTTTTGGAATTCACGTGGCGGCGACAGTCATCTCAAGTCAACACAACATAACGTGCAATAAATGTAATGGTCACCTTTTTTACTTTTTTCTAAGCATGACCAAGCATCTGAGTAATCTCTTTTATACTTTTGCAACCACTGTTTCAGCTTTTTAGGAGGCTGGTTGTCCTCTCCACCTCTGATGCATTTTCATTTGGAAGACTTTTTCAGACGACCGGATGACAAAACGAAAAACGAAATCTAGATCAGATGCGCACTTCTCACAAACAAAATAGGCCGTTTTAAAGCATCTGAGGTACCAATGTATAGTTAGTCTGGTTCCCTACCAAAATCCATTCAGTCCAAGATGAAACTCCGAATCCGAACACGGAGTCTAATACGAAAATCTGGATCCGGAACGAACCAGTACAAAAAATATCCGGAACAGAGAAAAACAATCATATTTCCGTACTTTTGCTATCATTCCATAATTTTAGTGTTTTTTTCATAAGACTTACAGCAAAATTGTAAGAGTTGGCAGGTCTGGACATGCAGTGTTGAAATGCCAAGGAAGTGGCTTTCTTCTGCAACACTCACAAGCTGCTATTGTCAATTTGGGAGATATGCATTTGAAATATTGAGAACCATGGTCTGATGCTATGTAGGCAACATTATCATCAATGAACAAGATTTTGACATTCATGATCTCCAGTTCTGTTTCTGAAAAGTCCATAATTTAAGGATCATTTCTGTAAACTGTACAGTAAAGTCATAAGGTTGCAAAGTCTATAACGCAATACACATAATCATGATCAATTCTGATAAAAGCATGTACATTTAATATCTATACAGGGTACAAAAAAATTGGTTACAAGGAGAAAAATGTTTATTATTTAATAACCTTTTTGATAGAAAACTGCCAAAACCAGAAAACTCACAGGTTTCCCAATGTGTAATGAAAGAAACTATTTTTAATAACACTGCAAATACAGTCACACAAAAAAATTCCTTCTCTTCTGGGCAAGATGCCAAAGATCTGTATCCTTTTGTTTATATTAAACTTTCCCTTACCTGATCTTTAGAATTTGCTTTATTTCCTTCTCCTCATAAGGTGTGGTAGAGATGATAAGCAATCTGTCCAGAAGATCTATGGGTATTCCATGGGGACTTTGATAATGAGTGCCTCGAATCCTGAGAAGGAAAGCAGAATTCTAAATAACTGGTTCACTGCAAGTTTTTTTATGCTGTCAACAGTTACTTCCCTTATCACACTGTCATGCTACAATGACAAAGAATTTGTAATCTGATTCAACATCTTCCCCCAACTTTATCATCATGCAAATTAATTTAGATTTAGATTTAGAATTTTTTTTATTTTTATTTTTTTAATTATCTGAATGATAATGAAATGCAGCAGACAGATTTGTTCGTAAAACTGTGTCTTTGTATTGACAACAGCAACTGAAACACTAACTAATAAACCTGACTTTAAATGAAATTACAAAATTTACTAACACAGAAGAACTATATAATGCTTTAACATCTAGCTTAATTTTAACACTTTACACTGAACGTCTTTTCCCCTACTCTGTATGCAACTTTAAACAAAACACAGAATTTGCTTCAATTTTAAGGAGTAACAGTCTAATAAATGTAAACAAGACTATCATGCAAGGAATATTATATGCCCACCCCATGTTTAATATTCCTCTATGTACAAACTAGCAAGGAATGACTGACACTGAAGAGTTTTGATCAAAGGGTCTCAGTGACCTAGCCCTTTGAAGATATGCAGTCTTGAACTAAACTAACACTGCAGAAACTATTTTATATTCTTATTAGACTACAATAACCTTTATTCATGATGTTTACACCCCAAAATCTACAGGTTTATTTCTTAAAAAAGTGTGATATCCCCACAAGGAATTTTCTGTTTTGTACAAACCAACTATTCTCTGAGTCACAATGACTCTGGTCTTTGACCTTTTGACCTCAAACTCTGTAGGTCATTTCCTTACCTTTTGTGTAAAGCCTTCCATAAACTTTAGTCAAGGTAAAATAGGTCATGCAACAGCCAGTTTTTCTAACTTCTAGTCTTTGACCTTGACCTTTGGACCTCATAATCAGATGTTGCTGTCTTACCTAAGGGGTAAGCCAATCACAAACTTTGGTGAAAAGACATGGATGAGGATTGAATAATTTGTGCAGAACCATTTTTCATTTTTTTAGTCCTTGACCTTGATCTGACCAAAACATCAATACATTCTTCCTTACCCACTGTGTAAGCCATCTACAGAAATTATTCCAAGTCTGCGATGTTGAAATAAAGTAATTCAGAAGAAAGGACATTTCTTCTTTTGGTCAGTGACCTTCACCTTTGGCATTTTGATCTTAAAATCAATAGGCTTCTTCCTGACTCCTACTGTAAGCCATACACAAAGTTTGGCCTAGGTCTGTAACGTAAAACTAACGTTATTGTGTGCTGTAGACACTAATGTTATGGTTCAAAATCTATGTCTGGGTCTATGCATTAGGTGACAGCCGACCATCAAGGTGAATGTTGTTTACAGCTGGATTTGACTTACAAGCGAGTATATATGGTACATTTTAATTTGTTGGGCTGCAAGTCCGAGTTTTGCAACAAAAATTCAACTACAAATTTGCAGTCTGGCACTGTCCCCAAAATTTTCGCCGATATTTATTCTCTTTCATTGGTCACACACACAAGTCTCTCCCTGGAGTGCTGCAGGAGCTCAGACGGTAGAGCATCAAACTTGCAATCCAAAGGTCATGGGCTCACTATCTGCCCAAGATAGCCTGTGTCAACTGCCTCAGTACATTCTTGGGAAAGGCACTTAAGTCCCATTTCCTATGGCATGACACAGTCTATAATGTGTCAAACGTGCCATAAAAAAGGAAGCTGGATTAAGATTCTATAACCATGGTGAGATTCAAGCGTGTATCACATTGCACAGGACTATGCAAGCATATGAAGAAAAAGTAGGATCAGAGTCGCAAAGTTTTGATTCAAAAGCATAGATATATAGGTTTTTGCAATTACTGTTTTGAACGTCAATTTGGTAACAAAAAGGTAGATCATACACCTTACCTTGTGATTCCTCTATTTGTGGCCATGATCAAGATGGGTGCCATGTCACTCTCTAAGGCTCTGTTCAGGAAGGAGAAACACTCTATATCCAGCATGTGTACTTCATCAATAAACAGAACCTGGAAAAAAGCAGCCATTATAATACACAGTCCATACTTTTTATTAATACTTATTAAACCTTACAGAAAAAGGCATTACAATGCTTGGTCCTCATTTCATTTACTGCTGGAATTGAACCTAACACTGTAAAACTGGAAGGAAAGATTTGGATTTGGATTTTCTTAAAACGCAGCTTTTAACAATTTTTCAGTCAGTCACATCGCTATGTCTAAAGTGTGGCAGTTTATCGTGATGTCTAGCACTGAGGCATCATGACGCAGACATGTAGCTTCTTGTCCCACCCAGCCACATTATCCTGACACGAGGCTGACCAGTCATAACACTAACCTCTTAATGCTGAGCGCCAAGCAAGACAGCCGTTAGTACCATTTTTATAAGTCTTTGGTATGACTCAGCTGAGGTTTGAACCCATGACCTCCCGCATCTGAGACAGATGCTAAAACCACTAGGCCACCGGAGCAGTCAGAAGGAAAGAAAAATAAAATTTTCTGGGCTGAAAATACTCGAGTGCCAGAGTTGCAATTTTCATGAAACTAAAATAAATCCATCATTTACTTTCATTCTTTCAATGAAACTCTAGTCAAGTAACATAATATGTACTCCACCAACACAAATATCTGGTCCAAAATTTCAAACAATATAATTTGTCTATTTTCTTTTAAAAACACTGAAGATACATATCTACATTTTAATGAATAACAAACAAATTAATTTTAGAGTGAGCACCTTAGACCACTCTTCCATGGGTGGCCCCATCTAAAAACAGAAAATTGTACAAAATGCCTTCTTAAAATGCACTGGGTAAACAAAATTTAAATTGTATTTAAGCCTCTTCTTTTCACATGCTTTTTGATCATTAACACAAATGGCAAAATGCATATGTACTCAAGCAGCCAAAGGGCTAGACAAATACATCATGCAGAGCACTAAATATAATTTTCAATACAAAATTATTTATTACCATTTAATCACGCATATGACATGTCACTTGCAAACAAAATTAAAACTATAGACACTACTGAACTGTTAAGAGAACTGCAGGCCTTGTAAAATGCAGGCTACTAATTTTTAACCAAAGCTAACAGAAGAGTCAGGTTGGGGAGGTAACTCTTTGTATTCAGAAATTGTCTATTTTGGATGCAGCAAAGAACCTTTCAGTGCCAATAAGAGTTCATTATAAATGTTACACTCTATTCATATTCATGTACTCAGATTAACTGTATCATGGCTAAATGAAACCTACCCCTGGTACAATTTCTGCTTTTCCCTCCTCGCGCCATTCTGCCACCTTGCCATTAATCTGTTCTCTCACCTCACTTTTGATCTCACCTGTGTCACCTGTGAGAACAAAGATAGTGTTACATACAGTCAGCTAGAAAGTAAAACACCGGGCTCAGGTCACTGAAATAAGGTCAGAGCTAAAGTTCCAACTGTTTCTACTCACACATATTAGTAGCAACTGAAATTAATGAAATGTATCAAATAACACATTTAATAAATTGTGCAAAAATACTGAAAGAAATTACATAATTGTTTTCTGCATATTTGTATATACAGTGCTTAATTCTATGAAATTCTTATCTCTATACCAATTTAAAAGCTACCTTTAAAATCTCCATTTTCTACAAACATTAGGAGGTCACAGCAGTGACATATTTTGTGATTAAAAAAACCCCCATCACCAACCAGAAAAAAGTGCAAGAAATCCCTGTGTTCTGCTGTTGATGACATCTATTTCATGCAATGTGACAGTGTGCACCACCTCTTTTCTCTTTTGAAGTTCTCCCTCAGGACACTGGACAAACCGTGTCTGAAATATTCATGCACAATTTCAATATTTGAGAATCTTTTAAGGTGCTTTTAATTTATAAGGCTGTACTAAAATCAGAGAGCAAACCAAATGATGTCTATTATTGAATGTTTTGATGCAGAAAGGACCCTTTATGTAATGGGTATCAAAGGAAAATCACGCAGGTTGATTATGGGTCTAAATGAAACTTGGATTCTAACCCCGCTGAGTCCATTTTATCATGGAACAGCCCTTTAACAATGCTATATCACCATTAGGCAAATTATAAATGAATCTTAATAAAGACAATGGCATTTATTTTGGAAAGCAAAAATATGCCCTGCCCACCCACCCATGTCATTCTGTGATGCTAATACTTAATACTAATACATCTAGCAATGGCATTAGGAGTATGACAGAAAAAGTCGAGAGCTCTTGAGAAGGTTCACTCCTTAGCTGAGAATCTATTGCATACTTATAAATTTGATGGAGTAATAAGTGAACAGCATAAAACACAAACTTTTGATATCAGACAAGTCATTGATATCTAAACATTAATCATTCTTTCAAGACTGCAAATGGCTTAGTGGTTGTGAATAATACCAAGTGCATGCAGTTATATGTTGGCTTGATTTGAATATTTGTTCTCACAGCGATGGAGTTACATCATTTCAAACATCCAGAACATGTCCTGAGATCAAAGCTTATACTGACTGAATGTGCCATAACAAAACCTGAGCTGTACTTACTGAAGAAGCAATGTTCTGACAACTTTAGACAAATGCTTACAATTAAATTGTAATAGATAAGTTAAACATCTTGACAAATCTCTTTTATAAGCAATTCTAGTCCATTTGTTTGCATAAAATATGCAAATATGCTGTTTACCTAGAGTTCTGAAAAGTCACCAATGTTTAAGGTCAAAGGGCAATATTTTTTACCAGGAAGGAAAAGTCATTATGTGACAAAGATATTACTGGTTTAATTAAATTAAATCGGATCTGATTTTGATTCTGGTAGCATTAAACAGATTTCTGTGGTAACTAGTTGATATTTTATCCAAAGGAGTGGACGTTCAATTGTGTGTCAAATATCTTGGAAACCAATTTTAATGACAAATAGTGTCATCATGTGATACTGTATACAGTTTTCCTTCCATGATAAGACCAGCGGGCCAATCAAATAAATTTGTCAAAATGTAGGGTGTGGTGTTTATTGGCAGATAAAGATATTACAGCAAATAAAAATATAAAAATGGAGGAGGCTTATCACTGTTCACTCAAACCTGCCAATCCTAATAAGACAATCTCAGTAAAGCATTTGATTTGTTTAAAATAAGTTTCACCAGTTTTCAGCATTGTGTAACAAAATATCATCGACTGCTACTGTAAAGTTGTAAAACATGTAATTTAAAATGTTCAGTATTTGAAACTGAAAAGTTTGTAAAGTACACATATGCCTTATTTACTTCTAGTACAGTTGCACAAATTTCAGTTCCAAAACCCTATGCAGCTCAATGGCTTGTTACCATCTCTCAACTTGACATAATTCTTGGAAATTTTTTTCCATTTCACATGACAACGGCAATCATTTCTCCTGCTACTTAACATACTCAACATGCGATATCCAATAAACGTAATTGTGTCCCTTTCTGTTTTTATTCACAAGAATCTGAATATTCCTTTTTATTCTTTTGTACTGATTATTAACACTTTTAAGATAGTTTATTTTCCTTTTTTATCAACATATATTGCTTCCTGGATGCCATTTTTCAAAATTTCTACAATCAACAGTTTCATCATGAAGATGCTTTACATGAAACAAATATGTGCAGCTTAAAGCATCTGAGGTACTACTGTGAAGTTAGTCTGGTCCATGATTAATTCCACTATATCTAATATGAAACATAGATCCAAATCAAATATAGATCAGCCAATTATCTGGATTTTACCAAACAATCTTATTTCCATAGTTTTTCCCTTAATATGCAAATCTGTATTTGTAAGGGTCATTTTATTAAGACGAGCGCCAAAATTGTTGGGCTTTGCAGGTCTATCAACTTATCTTCAGATAAATACAGTAACTGTGTCAAGGGAAATCTGTCCACAAAGGACAGCTTAAATGTGTCAGGTGTAGTTTATAAAATGATTTAAAAAGAGAATAAAACTTCACAGACATAAAAGGGTCAATAAAGTCACTAATCCATGGATTGTGGGTTTTCAACCTGTTAAATTTTACAAAGTCATCATTAAATTTGACTGAGAGGGCCAGTTGATTTTCTGCAGTGTAGTCTGTATGTGACCTGCTGACCAATAGAAAAATCTGTACTGGACCATTCTGACATTACCACAACCTTGAGCTGCTGAAGCTCAGTTGGTGGAACATCAGAATTGTAATCAAAGGGTGACTAGTTTGGTACCCACCCTAGCCAGCCTATCTTGGTGTCTCCTTAAGAATGGAACTTAACTCCCACTTACTCTGTGGGGTGAAACAATTCACTGTATAAATGTGTCAACAATTCACTGTATAAATGTGTGAACAATTTTGCCAATTTGATAATACACAAACTAACACCAAAGGCAGAGAATCGATTCATAATATATACATTGTTGTTGTTGTTGTTGTAGAGTTTAATGCCATTTTTCAGCACAAGATAGGCTATACATGGCGGCCAGTATAATTGGTGGAGGAAAAACCCTGGAAAACCCCGGGAAGAACCACCGACCCACAAGAAGCTACTGGCAGGCTTTCTCACATACCAACGTTAGCCGAGCCTGGGACTCGAACTCACGCAGACAGAGGTGAGATGGCAGTGATCCATAATGGTGAGCGCTTTAGACCACTCGGCCACTCGGGGCCCCTTATATACATTGTAAAAGTTGCCTTAAAACATCAATGGCAATGAATAATTATATGTAGTATGATTCTCTTAGTGTACCAATATGTATCATCTGGTAGGCTGTGTATCAATAAATGGAATAGGCATATTGTTTCACTCACCCCCACCCCCATTTCCTTGGCATGATGTAGCCAAACAGATTTTTAAAATCTGCTATTTAAACACATCAACCACAACCTAATCAGGTCTTGGGAAAATTTCAAGACATCTAAGGACTGTTTCATTAACACCTTAGATTTGCCTCTAGACCTGTCAGAAAACAGAATGTCACTCTATGTCCTTGGAAGTGGGATCAAAGTCATCAAAAGTTGTGAAGATCGTTAACCCCACAAAGGCGTCTGCACATCAAATTTGGCCCAGTTAAGTCAAGCCATACTGATCTTTCTTGCAAACTTAGGTCCTTCAATTAGTACAAAATATCAACTTGTGACCTTGAAAAGAAAATCGCAGTCACCAAAATCTAAGCAGGGTTTGGATCAATTTAAGATATCTAATATCCAATTTTTTCATCTGGTTCAGCTCACAAGCTTTAAAGTTCCCTTGCTTACAACGTAAGTGTAATGTATAGACAGATGGATGCTTACAACGTAAGTGCAATGTATAGATAGATGGATGCTTACAACGTAAGTGTAATGTATAGATAGATGGATGCTTACAACGTAAGTGTAATGTATAGATAGACGGATGCTTACAACGTAAGTGTAATGTATAGATAGACGGATGCTTACAACGTAAGTGTAATCTATAGATAGACGGATGCTTACAACGTAAGTGCAATGTATAGATAGATGGATGCTTACAACGTAAGTGAAATGTATAGATAGATGGATGCTTACAACGTAAGTGAAATGTATAGATAGATGGATGCTTACAACGTAAGTGTAATGTATAGATAGATGGATGCTTACAACGTAAGTGTAATGTATAGATAGACGGATGTTTACAACGTAAGTGTAATGTATAGATAGACGGATGCTTACAACGTAAGTGTAATGTATAGATAGACGGATGCTTACAACGTAAGTGTAATGTATAGATAGATAGATGGATGCTTACAACGTAAGTGTAATGTATAGATAGATGGATGCTTACAACGTAAGTGTAATATATAGATAGATGGATAGATTGAGGTGAAAGAAATATCTGGTTCAAAGCATTCTTATCATTCAAATCATTCTTAAGAAGAAAGAAAAAAGGTAAAAACGTTTAAATCTGGAGATTTAAAAATGTTTACAAATGAAGATAAATAAAAAAATTTATGCTATTTTTGCTCTTAAAGACAAAACGGTTCATATCCTTCTCATCTTCGTTAAGGGGATATAATTTTGACCACATACTGTATTTTTGCCTTGTTTGGTAACAACATGCAAAGTTGATGGGATCATTTTAATATCAGTATTTCTTCCGAATTAAGCTTCATCAGTTGAAATATGACAATAAAAAAATCTTAATTTAGGATTTTAATAACTACAGAATGCTGCCCGCGTCCACAGAATTCAACACTGTCTGACTTACCTGTGCTCCCATTGCATCATAATCCCTTGCTCGTGTAAATGAGCGGCCAAGCTTTGTGATTTTGCCAGTGGCTTTGTCTATGGTTATAATATCTCTGCAACAGGAAAATTATTCATCAAAGTATGCACGCTTTAACTCATACAACTGTCTGCAACTTAAACATTCCTCCGTGTCTTGTTATAAGAAATATACACTTTAAACTAAATACAGTGGAAAGTAAATGATTGTTAGCAACCAGTATCATTGTTTCGTTCATTCTAAAAATTAACTTTTTTCTCAGGATGTAACAGTAAATCCATTCTATGATTGTCTTTGTACTGTATTAATGAGGGCTCTGAAGAAAATGTTTCATATTAAAATTAAACATTAAATTTATCAGACTGTACATTAAAGTCTGAACTGTAAAGCAACCTTATGAGGAGGCCACCTGTCATTTATGACACGATTCTTAATGCACTGATCAATTTGCTGAACAATTTGTTGACTTCTATTGAGAAATGCAAATTTTATTGATAAACTATGATTCTCAGTGAATACTTTATACCCTATCACAGTAACATTAGGAAAAAATCCAGTAATCATGGAAAAACCAAAATGTGTCTTCTCCACATAATATAGACAGAGTAAAGAAACTCTTCCCTATCCTTCCACTTACCACACCACCACTAGATGGCTGTGCTTGTTAACCTGTTTTTGCTTTAGTGATACCTCTAAGAGGAAGCTCATACTTCCAGGGAGGTTTGGGAGGGTTTAATAATGATGACATCAGGTTATATCCTCTTGGAGGAACATAATTTACTAAAAACTTTACTTTCTCCTTTGAATACATTCCCCAATCATATTAACGTAAGAACAGGTAATAGAAGTAGGCAGTGTTGAGCATCATACCTCTACAATGGCCACCCTTGAGGGAATAAGGATTCTTCCCTGTCTAAGACTGAACCACACTCCTAACTGCAGAACAGCACAAATTACAACCATGATATCCATGACACCCAGGAAAGAAAAAGGAATCAAATATTTTCAACCTAGTAATATCATAGTGATGCTGCACTGACTTTCAATTGGGGCTGTCTGATGATCTGGGCTGTAGCCACCAAACCTACCCAATTTAGTTCTTGTCTTTGTCAAGCTAGATCCTGCAGATAGAAGTCTGAAAAGGCTGACCGTTCATACCAGCCAAAAGCATATGTTAATGTCTTTGATCATTATGTTTTGTTTTAATGCTAGGCTTGCAGAGATAGCTCTGATTTCAGAAACAAAACTTTTCAAGAGGTGTGCTCAACCTCTTTAGATCTTGGAATATGTCAAACATATTACCAATTTCAGCCATGATGCCACGGCTTGAGTGGTAATGTTATTCCCAGGCCTGACTGGAAGAAAGAAACACTGCTGAGCCCCCTGGCAATTTTTTCTAAGTACTTAATGTTTTACTGCTTGGACCAGATTTTGCATCACGTTCTTGAAACCCTAGACTCACTGATGGTGGAGACAGGATACATGACCACTCTCTGACTGCCCTCTGATGGCAGCTTATTCTTTGCTATGTAGCCTGGCTGTGTCATCAAGACCAAAGAACCATCTGATCTTAACTAAGACAATTCATTTCCACCATATGGGCATTTCCACTTATTGAACCTTTAGGCAGACATAGTGTCGTGACCATTGTTATGTGCAACCAACAGGAAGCCACGGGCCTTGTTGGCAAGGTGATTAACAGAATCACCTTGCCAACAAGGCAGTGGCTTCCCTAGCATTATCACGACCTGCTTGTTTTGTTTTTCAAGAAATTGCCAGTGAAGCCAAACTGAGCACCAAGCAGGTAGCAATCATGTTTTGCACTAACTTGGATCTGGTAGGCAAGATATTTTTGTCCATCTTATAAAACATAGTTGGTCAAGTTCAGTGCTGAATGTTGGCAAATGTGTGTGATACCAGCATAAGAGAATGATGCTAGTAACTGGCTTTCCAAAAAGAAAGCCTCAGAATGCCAGTGTTCCATATTTTATCAGTCAGGCAGTCAGAGGTTTCTTTAACCCTTCCTGACTGTGAAAGAAGTCAAAACAATGGCTGTTTATCTTCATTTTCCAAATCCACTAAAGTCATGGACTTTTATAAGCTTGGCTTGCAGCTGATGGGGCTGGACAATAAAAAAAAATTGGCAGGACTCTCTAGATTTCTCCCACTGCTGCTTTAAAACTGTATTCTGTATGCTCCATTGTAGGACAGTCATACAGTAAGTCAAGGTTATCCTCACACTCACTGTGAGGGTTGTCCACATCAGGCATTCTGTCAACATCAGAATAAAACATCCCCGGAGTTGGGTTCAGGGATGAGATCATGCCAATATTCTTGTATATGGTTTTATACATCCCCAAAAAGAATTAGCCATAAAGATTCAAGACAGTGGTTGCATCAGCAGTTGTCAAGTGCTATGGCTTGTCTTGCTGGTATGAAATATTGGTAAGCATGCTGGCCTGTTGGCTCACATACTGTCTGGATGGACAGCCCAGCTATCAGCTGGCTAGTCAGATCCACCATCAGCTGGATGGATGGTCTAGTTGTTGGCTAGCTGGCTGGTTTGGTAACCAGTTGATTGGTGCAGTGATACTGATGGACTAGCTAATCACATCTCAATATAGCTCTGCATACCAACATGCAGACGACTGGTATATGGCACTGCTCACCAAAGTGATGGATTCCTGATTAGTGATTGTAGAGTACGGCTGGCTGGGCAACTGGACTGGCTGGTTGGCAGCTGAAACAGCATTATTCACTCAAGACTGGTGACAAAACTGATCATCCATGACTGAAACATACCCTATGCACCCAGACTTACGGGCAATAAGGCTTGGACATGCAGGAGTACTTTTGCCCAGTGGGTTGCTTAAATAATGGAGGACAATCCTCCTTAACTCCAGGCCACTACTGGAGGTTACTATAACTTAAGACCTTTATTGCAAAACCATGGATCAAATTCATTCTGACTACTTCACACATGCACTGCAGTTAGAAGTTGATAACACTTTTTACATCTGTGACACATATGTCCACATTGACTTTGGCATGTAACATTAACAATTTTTAATATGAAATGGCAAGAACGGCATAAAATTTGGAAATAACAACCCAAGTATTCCCATATAGCAAAAATTAATCTGGAAAGATACTTTGTGCACAAGAAAGACAAATCATGGGTGTCTTCATTGACTTTGGCACCCAATGGTGTAATTGTTGAATTGATAATAAACAACCAAATATCACAAATAATGATCCTAAAGTATTCACATATAGCAATAACAACAGTGCAAGAGAAACATCATGTGCATACTTGTCAACTAAAATCTTTCACTTGGCATATTTGTCATCATCACTTATCTTAATGAAAAACAACTGATAAAAAAAAATAATACTAAAATAACTTTAAAGTGTCCAAAAATAATAATAACCACACTTGTTACTTAAACAGGCAAAAATACATGCAGTATGTGTGTGTGTGTGTGTGAATACACAACAAAAAGCACCAATGAATATGTGTTGGAACACAAATGCAAAAAATACATATATCTTTGCAAAATAATGGTCACAACACATAGTAAATACCTTTACATTCACCACTACACCAATTTCGTTGATGGGTGGTCATTTTCTGCAAGATTAACTCAGACAACCTGATTAAATTAAACAACTTCTGCAACCTAACTGTGGTGAGGGGAGGTAAGGCGAAGGACAGGGAAGAATTTCTTCCCTTTGTCTATATGATAAACACACATAGTTCATCTTTTCATATTGCTGGTTTCATGAGGCAGTGAAGTTTCTTCCCAACATTAATGTGATCCGGGAATGTATTCAAAGGAAAACCTTTGTGGAGAGGCTATTTTGGCAAGAAATGAATTATCAAGACAAGTTTTACTGCAGATAAGACAATGAGATGATATACGTACCCAGCCTGTACTTTCTCTTGAGTTAGGGATTCTATCATCTTCTGGCCTAAGTCATATATTGTTTCCATCTCTGTTGTTTTCAATGTTAGTTTGCCAACTTTGGCTCCCTAAGAGAAAAGAAAAATATCACAAGTCTGTGAATTAGTCCAATCAGGAAAACAAGAATGGAAAATTCTGAAGTTATTATTTAGTTTGGCCTGGATTGGTGTTTTACAGCAAAGCAACACAAGTAGGTTCAGTTATTATCTAGACTGGTAAATACTTATTCTCTCCATTACCTGCTGCTTCCTTTTGTCTCTACGTTTGTTCCTCTTTCTTTTCACAGATTTTTTTTTATTACCCAAACAAAATGCTGAAATCTTAAATACTGCAATTCAATGAGCAAAATATTGCAGAAAAACACATGATAAAATTTATAGACTGTAAAAATGTATCGCAGCAGACTGGTTGGGAAGATCTGATGTGCTGGAACTTCATTTTGCAAGGTTACAAAATGACTACACTTCCTATGCCTGATCTGTCAATCTGAATGCAAGGCTACCAGTATGAAAAGACTACATTCCCTGTGTCTGTGACTGGTCTGTCAATCTGAATGAAAGGCATATGGGAAGAAACAACTATACTTCATATGTCTGACTAGTCTGTCCATCTGAATGCAAGGTTACATATAAGAAAAAGACCATACTTCCTGTGTCTGTGACTGATCTATCAATCTGAATTAACAACCACTTCCCATGCTTGTGGTTGAGAAGAAAGTAATACACATACTGTGCATGTGGTTGGTCAGGTTACTGACAAGAAAGGACTACACTTTACTGTGCTTGTGGCTGGTCAGACTATTGACAAGAAAGGCCTACACTTATGCATACGAAAAGTTACTGAGAAGAAAGGGCTACACTTACTGTGGCTGTGGCTGAAGGGAAAAGACTATGCTTAAAGTGCCTGTGGCTGGTCCGGTTACTAAGAAAGGACTACACTTACTGTGCCTGTGGTTATCAGGTTATTGACAAGGCAGAACTTACACTGACTGTGGCAGATTACTGAGAATAAAGAACTACACAAACCATGCCTGTGGATCATTACTCAGAATAAAGGACTACACAAACCATGCCTGTGGGTCATTACTCGGAACAAAGGACTGCACTTACTATGCCTGTAGCATGTTTAGTTACTGAGAACAAAGGACTAAACTCACTGTACCTGTGGCTGTTTGGTTTCTGAGAATAAACTACTACACTAACAATTGTCTGTGGCTCATTACTCAGAACAAAGGACCAAACTTACTGTGCCTGTGGCTGGTCTGTCAATCTGAATCTCTACAACTTCTCCTTCTATGATCTCGGTTTCCTCTCTGGAAAGTAATGTTTCACATAAATATAAAGGCTAAATATAAAAACTTCTCATATTGATGAGGTTATTAAATAGGATGAGAGTATATCAGTATTAAAGTCTCATTACAGAAATACACTCTGCTCACATTAAAACTAGTCTCATTTAAAAAAAAACACCCTGCTCACATTAACACTAGTTTCATCAAACAAATCCTCTCTGTTCACATTAAAACTAGTCTCATTACAGAAATCCACTCTGTACAGGTTAATAGTGTCTCATCAAAGAAATCCACTCTGTTGCATTAAAGCTTGCCCCATTTGAGAAATCTACTCTATTAAAATTTGTCTCATCAGAGAAATCCACTCTGTTCACTTTAAAATATTTCTCATCAAATAAATCCACTCTGTTCACATTACAACTATCAGATGCTCTACACTTTTACTGGATCAATATAAAGTAAAGCCTTAAAAATCATAAATCCTACAAAGCTCTTAACTCTGAAAATTGAGAACAAAATATTTTCCTGCTTCAATTTGTGTCCTCCATTTTCAAAATCAGAATTTACAAAAAAACAAACAAAAAACATCCTAACACAATGTAATTTTGATCCCTTCTAATAACTGTGTTTGGATATTTTCTTTTCTTTTGGACTCTTACTTGATTCTGACACCAATTGATTTTCTAAATGCCTGTGTCAAAGCCTCTGTCTTGCTCATTTCCAAAGAAAAAATTTCACTGCCTGCAATACTTGTGAAAGGTGTGTCTGTGCCAAGAGCCTGCGCCATCCCTGAAGAAAATTAAAGTAAAACTTTAATTGTTCCATCTATTTCTGTAGAATATTGAACTCACTAATATTTACTGGAAACAATTTACAATAACTGCAAAACATGTATACATATCATCATAGTCCTTGCCATGTCCCACCCACCACAAGCATATGGGCAGCAGGGTCAAGTTCCAGGGGTTGGGTGCAGTGATAAAGTGTATGGATAGACCCAGAGACCAAAGTTGTCACATATCTAAATTTTGTCCTTTGATGCCTGGTAAGTTTAGGTATAGTCATATTGCGAAAGATAGCAACAGTTTCTAAGCTGTGACCAAGGGGCAATAACTCCAAGGCATGACAAATGGGTCCTGTTCAAACTTACATCAGACAATTGTTGACAACTGGGTCAGTAATGACATGCACCAATTTTCTGACATGTTAGTCCACATTTTGGGAATGTTTTAAATTTATGTAAAACAACCCTACACCCCCTAACCCTGCATGCAGCGGATACATAAAAATTCTTAAAACATTGTGTACATCCAATGATCACCCCTAATCATATCTATATATTAAGTTTGATTCCTTTATCTTGAATGATATAGGCAGAGTTGGAGGACATTACAGAGATAACTAGATCAGCAGTATCACACAATCTCTGCCTTTTCTTTGAAAAGCATTGTGACAATTAATTGAAACAGAAAATGTTAAAACATTAAATACAAACAGTATTATGACTCACCAGTGCTACTCACACTATCATATAAGCTATCTTGATTCTCTCTTTTCTGTAGGTGATGGAAAAGTCTTATTTAAATCTTGCAATAATTCTGCTTATAGTAAGAAAAATAACCCTCCACCAAAACAATTGCTGAAATTGCTTAAATGTAAATGATGTAAACAGATATAAAAATAGTCCTCATTTCCTTGTTCATTGTAAATGATAACACTTAATGACACAGGGTTCAACAAATCTTACACACAAAGCCATGGGCTACCAAAATAGTGGGTCTGGCCTAGCAACTGTTGAGCTTATGTAGCCATATGTGTTATTTTGCAACATTATCTAATTTTTTAACACAACGAAAATTAAAAAAGATAAATGATTATGAACGACATAAGAAAGTAGAAGCCTTATAGCTGACATTTTCAATAGTACTTTTCCTAGGTTACCAGATATAAGCTGGGCTATCCGTTTTTTTTTTCTGTTATATCCCAGTGGGCTCACATCTCTGTCACACCAAGCGATGCTGGAAATAGTTAGACCTACCCATTGCAATTGCAGTCTTTCCTGTTCCTGGGTGTCCGGCTATCAGAACAGCTCGACCAGCAATTTTCCCTTCCTGCATATGATACAGTTTAATTCTTACTTTCATTAGAAGCAAAATGATACATCTGAATCACATGCTAACAACAATGTAATCTTAAAAACACTAAATATAATTTGAATGTGCCATTATTAACACTTACAAATTACTTGTGTGATGTTATCAAGCATATCAGTCATGTCTATGGAAGGTATCAGCAACATCTAACTCTGTAATCAAGATCAGAGCTTGAAGTCAGGAATTTTTCCACTGATTCATTGGGTCATATTCTAGCACTTCATATTCATTTTTGGGTACTGCCCCACTTCTTCTCTTGATTACATTTATGATTGTGTTCTGTCATGTCATCATCTAATTTCTGATATTTTGGTGGCAGTTAAGCACCTTGCAATCACCTCCAAATCTATCCAAGTGCCATCTCACAATGCAGTGAATGTTTATCAGTAATAATGTATTCAGTTTGCATTATCTGTTGAGTACATCAAAACCTTTTCTAATTGGCCAAGTTTTGTCACTAACATAATACTTAATACTATTTTACATTGTCTTTATTTAAATCAGTACACTGAGCCTGGATACCATTTTACATTGTCTTTATTTAAATCAGTACACTGAGCCTGGATACCATTTTACATTGTCTTTATTTAAATCAGTACACTGAGCCTGGATACCATTTTATATTGTCTTTATTTAAATCAGTACGCTGGGCCATGACACCATATTATACTGTCTTTATATAAATCAGTATGCTGGTCTCGGACACCATTTTATATTGCCTTTATTTAAATCAGTACGCTGGTCTCGGACACCATTTTATTGTCTTTAATGAAATCAATACGCTGGGCCAGGATACCATTATAATTTTAAACCTTACAAGGTAACTAACTCTGTCTCAGCTGCCATCTTACAGTTTAGCATACCTTCTATTCAAGAAACTACCTTATGTGGAGAGCTTTAAAAACTAACACTGAAAAACAATGACAAGGTTTAATATTATCAAAAATGTTCCTCTCCAACATTTTAATGGAGGGTTTATTCCCTATCTGGCATTCATTTATCTGACAATGCTGTTCACTACAGTCTAGTACTGTTTGCTACAGTCTAGTACTGTTTACTACAGTCTAGTATCTTGTATCCAGCATTCATTTATCTGACAATGCTTATATACCAAACCGTATCAGGAATGAACCATTTCTCTTATATTTTGTCTTGTGAATATTTGTTTTCCAATTATGATACCATACTTTAGACACAAATACAATTATCTAATGCAAAATGGATTCTTCTATCAAGCAGTCAGACCAGTGGATTGTAAGAGTGTAATTTCCAAAATGTACAATGTTCAAGCAGGCTTGCTTTCTCATACTACTAAAACTTTATGGTTGTACAAAAATGATGCAATACCGTAAGGTTCATGCATGACACAGAAAATTATTGTGGACTTCTATTTCAAAATAGCAGAATGTTGATGACTAAAAGTAGTCAATGCTGTTTAGGTGTTATCTTTGATTTACTAAATTTCTTTCTATCCTTCGTTGTGCAATCTCTCAAAACATGTCAACACATGACTGAAATTTTCTTTCTTTCTAAATGCTTTTGAGATTCTTATCCATTTTCAACAATCACATAACAAATCTTTGTTTTCTCCATCCCCATTCCAAAATCTTTCTCTTTTTCATAAAACATTTACTCAGAGGTCTTTCATTCCCTCTCCTGTATCTTTCAAATGCTTCCATAATCTTTCCATGTATCAGTTATGTCTTGCTTATCTGACATTCACCTGTATCCGACAAATTTATTTGGAAACATTTATTGCACAATGAAGTCCAGACTGGAATGCAGCAAATTTGAAATTTAAAAGAAAAATGATTGCATTATAGGCAAGTTTACAAGTGATCAAAATGCCAATTAACTAAGCAAAGGGAAGTGGAAAATTTGTCATGTGTAATATGGGTGTAGGTCTCAGTCGGTGTTTCTGACATGTTCATAAGGAAGCTATCAGAATGAAATCACTGAATAATTAATTCTTACCTTGATCATCTCTAAAATTATACCAGCTGCTCTTCTTGCCTCCAACTGTCCCACCATCCCCTGGGAGACATTACGAGCTTCCAGAGCATCATCCAAACCTAATCCTCTGATGTGTGAGTGGGCACCTGCAAGAGGATATTACATAATTAGCTCCTTTTACATGATATGCAGCTAAGGAAATACATCTTTTAAAAAATTAATTCATATATTCACCAAATTTCATTTAGAAATTTCATAAAAAAATTTAATGGCATTATATTCACATTTCTAAGTAATATTATTGTATTTCAACACTAACTCAACTGCTAACCTAAAGAAAAAAAAAAAGCAGTAAGCATCAGAGTTGTATGGACAGAAATGCAACTAATATATCAAGAAAGATTCTGAGCTGGTTAGAGGATCACATCAGGTAGAATTCATTCATCACTCCAAGCTGATTTATGAGAAACAACTAGAACAGAAAAAAATCTTCAGCATTAATGCTACATTAAAAATAAACGAAAACAACATTTACTGAGAAAATATACAACTTAAAAACATCACTACAAATTTACTGAGAAAATATGCAACTTGAAGACACCATAATGAATTTACTGAGAAAATATACAAAAACTTAAAAAGTAAAAATGACAACATAGTTGTAAATACAGGCCTTATTGCCATATATGTTTTCAAAAATAATTGGGAATTTGGAAAGTACTTGGTCTTAAAAATATGGGAAATTTAAAGGGAATATTTAGGGAGATCATATAAATATTACCTCAAAACACTAATTAGTTTTGAATATTACTTCAAAAGACTAATTAGTCTCAAATATTACTTCAAAAGACTAATTAGTCAATAACATAATGCACTTAAGAAATAATTTCAACATGTATCAGCAGGAACTCTCATCGCATTTAGTATATCGTCATCATGAATCCTTCTGTGTCCCTTTATCTTAAACAAGACTTGTAAGCAACAAATATAGATATTCTAATGAGTTTGGACAAGTTATCTCTAAAAAATACAGAAATCACAGGGATTTTACACTGGTTTACATAAAACTTAGCATAGTCAGTGAATTTTTACTCCATACCAAGCACAGGGTTCGAAACTAGATGTCCGTTAGTCCGCGACTAGTAGGTTTCCTCATGGACTAATAAATATGTTCCAATACAAGTACGCTGTCACGGAATTGTATAAATCCCTCTATTTATTAAAAGCATGCACTCTGATTTTGTTTTTTGTGTACAACGATACCTGAGAGCGATTTTTGTATATTGTGCAATATTTTGAAATAGTGAGTTCAGTTCATCCCTGCCGCATGTGTGAAGTGCTCTCAATGGGAAAAACTGATTTACCTCTAGCATGGTTACATCGTATGAATATAAATGCCTCACCATAAAGTGATATCTTCACATTACGGAATGTCTTGTCAGTAAGCAGTCTACTTAGGGACTTGCACATCTTCAGCTGTAGAGGTATGTAATTTATTAATTTCTTATGTATATTATTTCTTTTGTATATTGTAAGTTACAGCTATTGTACCACTATGTTTATTTTGTACAGTTTCTATGTAGCTTTAGCTTGCATGGTATATTGCAATACCTTCTATTCTTGTTTGTGTCTTAGCAAGAGATTTACATTAACAATATAAAGTTGCATTTTATTAAGAAATGTTTAGTACCATAGGAATCTTATCTGACATGGGTTCACTTCTGAACCTGTTTATTGTTTTGTAATATTGTACCGATAATGTAATTTGTATAACTTACCGTATATAACGTCATTACGTTTTATCCTATATGCCGTGTCATGAGTAGTATACGGTGTTAGATGTATTTTCAGCTGACCAGAGTGACCCATGGTGATCATGGTTGACGTGGTACCAGCTAAAGAGCTAACCATAGCAGCTGTAGAGCTGAGTGAACAGTTGCTGGTCGAGTAGCAGGTGATTGGGAATTGCAGACCGGATTGATTGGCGTTGATTACTTGATTGACCAAGGAATTGAATGGTGGTTGGTGACTACCTATAATGATGCTTGCTTGATTAACCAGTGTGACTGGTAGCCAAGTGTGATATTGACGGGAGTGTTTTGTGTTACTCCATGCATGTAATCTTTTAGCCGTGGGCTAATTTTGGGGTTTTGTTATACCCATTGTTTTGGGAGTGTAAAGATATTTCTGTATGATATCTGCCCAATCAATTCATCATTTTACTATTTGAGTACAAAAATCTCTCATTTTTCACTAGTTGAGTGAATACATCATTTTTACTATTGAGTAAAACACCCATTCTTTTCATCATGTGAAATTGCTGTGATTTGTTCACCTTTGTCCTTGCACTGTGTCAGGTCATTCATTTGTATTTACATTTGTTGCATTTTTAGGTTCATGCGTATTATGTTAATTTGTCCAATATTTGAATCTTACACACGCACATATTAATCAATATTCTTTCTCATTCAAATCATACATCAATAAACATTGTATTTGTATACTCGGTTATCTTGTTACATCCGCCTAACTAATAAAAAATGAATGCATGTAATTATTTTAAAGTTTGCTTTTCTCGTATTTTTTAATGAATACCGTAACAGAAATACAGACAAATAACTTGCTATTTTTAGTTACTGAACTTGTAACTCCCATATGTAAATCCAGATCACCTAGGCACTTTATATTAAGCATTACAAATGGTGTGCAAAGCGTTATTATCGCGCTGACCAGGATCATAGTTAAACAAAGAAAGCGAAGAGAACAATGTGGCGATTTGTACAAGGTGTGGAAAATCCAGCCAAATGGCTGAAGACTGACAATAACAAGGACAAAAGGGAACATGACAAACAGTATGATACAGAAAGTAGGAACCGAACTTTTCTAGAGAAGTGGAAATGCGGTTGGCCATGGCTTAACTTTAACCCCAAAGTAAATACCATGTTTTGCAGCATCTGCAGAGAGCCTTCAAAAACGGAGGATGAAAAAAAAGCTCATTTGTAGTTGAATGTTCCAATTTACAGTTGGAAACAATAGTATACCAAGAAACCAAATCACAAATCCATCAGAAATACATGATCACGAGTCGAGAATTATCAAAACCCAAAGGACAGTCATCTGCAAGTAAAATCGTTATGACACTAAACGAAAAGCTGTAGGAAGAAGGCATTTAACGATTATATGTGGATGGTCCAGTTGGATGCCAAAAAGGGAATTGATGTTGGTCAAACATATGTCAATGACAAAGACACACAAGTGTTTTCAGAATTTATTGCACAGTGTGCAAGAAATAAACTTGAACAAAAGATGAAATCAGCACCATTTATTAGTATTATCACAGATGGTTCCACTGATAAAGGGTTCCGTGAACAAGAAGTTGTTTATGTGAGAACTGCCATAGATGGGCAAATATGCACTTCATTTTTGGGTACGACAGAAGTTTCACGAGCTAATGCTGATGGAATTTTAGGAGCTACTGATGATGCATTTGCATCAACTGCAATGACTAATTACAAAAGTAAACTTGTTGGATTCGGTTCTGATGGAGCTGCTGTCAATACTGGAAAAAACAATGGTGTTATTGCTAGATTTAGAGAATGTCTTGTAGGAATACATTGCTATGCTCATTGTTTGGAATTGGCTTACAAAGCTGCCATTGCAAAAAGGCATATCCATGCAAAAGTTGAGGAGCCGTTAACAGGACTTTACTATTTTTATCGGAATAGCCCTTTAAATAGAAGTGATTTGTTAGGTGCATGTGAGATGCTGGGAATCACCAAGATAGCACCTACTCGTGTTGGTGGAACTAGATGGTGGGCACAGTGGTAGAGGGCTTTGGACAATTTGTGGAAACCATATCCAGCAATAGTCAGCCACATCTAAACGTTGATTAAAACTGATCAACCTTCACCTAGAAGACCTGAAGCTACTGGGAAAGCAGCTGGCTATCTGAAAATGTTGCTAGATCTGCATCTTGTTAATTATGCCACTTCTTGACAGATGTCATAAATTTACTGTCAAAGTTGTCATTGTTTCTTCAAAATGAGTCTTGTTTGGTGTCTGAAGTGTACCTGAGAGTTCCTGCAACTATTGATGTCTTGGAACAGTTGAAATTAAGAGACAGACCTAGGTTAAAAAAGTTTCTGCAGGATATTGGTAATGGACCTATAAAAGAATTATCATGGCTTTGTACTAAAAGAAGAAAGTTCCCCAACATCAGTGCAGTTATCACTTAATGCTAGAGAGGACATGATCAACAGTTTAGCAGAACACTTGGATGCCAATTTGACAAACAGCAATGTGATGTATTGAAAGCCACACATTTTGCATATTTTCATTTATGGCCAAGAGACTCAAATCATATTGGATTTGGTGATGAGGATGTTACTACTCTGCTGGAACATTTTTCCCCAGTAATGACAATGGCAGGCTTCTATCCAGACAAGGCTGAAGAGGAGTGGCAACTCTTGAAAAGTTTAATTTATGCTTGTGGATGTCAGGTAGAGATCTTACAATGGTGTGATCAAGAGATTTCAAGAAGGTCACACTAACATTCTTGCACTGGTGGATATTGTGTTGACCCTTCCAGCCTCGTCTGCACATGCAGAGTGGTAATTCACTGAATTGAAAATGACGAAATCTTAATGGAGATGCTGATTGCGCAGCAGTGTATTGAATGACTTGTTCACGATTCACTTTTTAAGTGAAGAAATTGCTGATTATGATGCAGTGCCAGCTATATATTTATGGAACTCTTGTGGACCGAGACGAAGAAGACCACTGTATATGGAGGACTATTCAGAATTGGATGGAGAAGATTATGATTTGGGACAAACTGATGGCAAATCAATATAATTTATAATGTGTATAAATCTCTATTGTTGTGGTACGTACATTTATTTTGAGGACTAATGGATTTTGCTGCAGACTAGCGTGTCTTTTGTCCTGTTAGTCCACTTGACTAGTTAATAAAAAAGTTCGTTTGGAAACGTGAAGCATGACAAGGTTGTTATCCTTAATCTCAAAAGGCCATAAAATTACAGTGTGAACAGGAAAGTAAAATTGGAAATTTAACATAGCTGTAACCTTGACCTTGATATAACCATTAATGTGGTTATGCATGACAGCTTCTAAAGATTACTTATAGATACATGAAGGTTGATAATTTAACCTCAAACTGCTTAAAAGTCATGGAGTGGAAGGTAAAGTGTGATTAGAATGCAATGTATTGAGCCATGACCTTGATGATGAACATAGGACCCGCTCTGTAGTAAGTAACACCTTTTAATGATGATGTGTAAGTACAGCAAGTTTCATTCTTTAATCTCAACAACTTTAAAGTTGTAGTACAGAAACTAGAGTGTAATGGAACAGAGTGATATAAACACAAATACAATGCACTCCACATTTCTTTAAAAAGTGGGTGACAAAAGCAGGGCTGACTGAGTATTATATCAACAAGAATGCTCACTCTAACTATGCATTACCAATTCTCTCTATCCGAGTCACCTCCCTGATTTCTTGAACTTTCTCTACTGTTGGCTGCAAGTAAAAGAGTGACAACATTATTCTGGATCAACTCAAATGGCATTAGGGTTCAATCAAGGCTGCACTTTTGTGCAAGAGGAGCACACAATTGACAGCCCACTCAAATACAAAAGACACATCCATGTGGTGGGTGTCAAAATAATTGGCATACATTTCTAATGCCTATAATGTTCCTGATCGTGAATTCATAATTTGATCTATGTTGTACATTTTGTAAATGAGCGGTTGACAAAGGCTAACAGTTTATATACATTTGACTGTCAAAGGCTGACAGTTAATATGCATCTGACTAACAAAGGCTGACAGTTCATATGCATTTGACTGACAAAGGCTGACAGTTTATATGCATTTGACTGACAAAGGTAAACTAATTAATTGCACTATTGCGGTATCTAATATGTATATTTACCTCAGTAATGATCAATTACTAGTTGCTAAACATGGAAACACCTTCATTAGAGGTGATTCACAAATATGTTTTGGACTTTTTCTTCAGAAATTTGCCTAAATTAAAGTAATGCAAATCCTACTGAAATTAGCAGAAGTATGGACTTTATAGGATTATGTTAAGAATGTTGTTCAAGTCTAAATTTTTATTTTCTTAACTGCATAGAATAATGACAGTAGTAATAATTTTAACATTATCACACTACAGATAGATATGCATTCAGTGATTCATATATGTGTCATTAGAAGTTTGCTTTATAAAACAGATTCAGGTGACTATTTAGAACACTTGTGCCAAGAGAAATTACCATGGCATACTGGCTTTGAAAAACGTATAGAGTAATATGAAAAATATTCACTTGTCTACATTAGGTTACTTTCATGTCAAAATATATTTTGCAGGCATAAACATCTAACTTTGGTGTGAATACAAAATGGTGGATAGAAGAGTTTAAATGACATCACACAGAATCTTGACTCAAATTAAAAAAGAATTTATTTGCATTCAATATTATTAGTTAAAAAGAGCAAAATTAATAGAAAATTAAAAGCATATTTTTCTAATATAAAAATCATATTATTTTAAATGTATTAATTCCCATGCAAAATATTGGGCAAGCAAACTCAGGCATCTTTAGGAAGAAATATTATGAGCCCCAAATCCCAAAATACTATACTGAATCCTGTGGCATGGCATTAAAAAACCCACGTTGATGAAAAGCATTTTGACTGGTAACAGAAATTCTAAATTTTTTAACAATGACAACTGTACATGTGATATATCATGTTTATGGAATCTTCTCCCCAACTCTACCACTCTCTCCCCAGCTAGGTAGGTTGGAGTTTCAGACAACAAGTATAAAATAAAGTCTTTGTTCTCATTTCTAAGTCAAAATGAAAAAGAATGAAAATAAGCTCTGTTTTCAATTTATTTTTACAAACCACACTGCATGGTGGGCACTTTCATCTGCCTACTCTGTATCCATATATATAATGGTGAAAAGTTCTAATGAAGATTCAAACAGGTTTTCCACCTTGCAGCTAATGAAGCTACACCATCGCTAGAGGGCCACCCTTGACAATTTCAGTGGCAGAATCTTGTGGACAGATAAACAGTGATAAGAGCTGCAAAGGGTACGGTAAAAAACAACAACTTAGATATTCTTTCTTCGAAAAAACAATTGCAGACTGGAATCTAGTCCTACCATGTAAGACCCATCAGGGAGTGATGGGTCTTACTGCCTAACTAACGGCACTGTGTAGTGTATTTTGATGTAGACTAACAGTGTAACAAAAGTCAAATTTTCAGGAATATCACACACAACTGGCAACCAATAATGATGCTTTTCTACAAAGTAAAGTTATAATGTTTTTGTCAGACTGTACTTACCCTGAGGACTTTTCTCTAATAAATTCAAATTCTCACAAAAAAAAAATGGACCTGATTTCAAAGTTTTGTTGGCCTACATTTCAGTTGGCTGGAAAGCGATGAAAGCTGGGAATGCCGAAATCAGGTTAAGTTGAAATATTATTCTTTAACGAAATGAATAAAAATATATTATGCCTATTGGAACTGTAAGCAACGTTTCGTTTCGTTCAAGAAACATATCCCACACATGAACCTACTTGAACATACTTCAGTGTACCTCGACTACTGTCGCATTGCAACAAATTCAAATGTATGTCAACAGAATATGAAAATGCATCCATTTGCCAGTGTCATATTTTGATTCCACCAGGATAAAGACAGCACAGTAAGTATATTAATTACACATACATTAGTGAAGAGTGTCAATATAGGCTGCCAAGTGTGTGAGATATTCCTGAATCTTTGACTACTCGTTCCGATGTCAACCGACATCGGAACAGGCTATGCAAGGGCGTTATTTGGGTAGTAAGACATAGCACTTAAACAAAAAGAACATGTGCTGTCTTACATTGTAGGACTAACTGGAATCATGTTACTGACAGTGTTGTCTGCGCGCAAACACTGGAGAGCTTCAAAACAGTTCTGAACAATTCTACTAATTTTTAAGTGGTTCTCTCTTCCCGTGCAATTTTATGCCGTTACTGGCCCTGCACAGTATACATTCATGATTCAGATTCAGAAAACAGTAAAACGCCAACAAAGTGAAGACGATACATGTTAACTTTGAGGTTTATCTCGAGTGTGGATACACAGAAGGACAGCCACGCAAACGGACACGATAGTGTTCGCAATTATGGGCCTACATCAATGCGGGCAATACAAAAATAGTCTTTCAAAAAATGGATATCTCAAAATAGACTCCTTGAAAACGTGAATGCGCTTACCGCCGCCATGATGCCGGTAATAAACTGGATGTTAGACTAATGCCCCATTGTACATAGAACAATGAATCAGAATGCTAAACCAGTCTGGATATTTTCTTCCAAGGGAAGCAACACATATGGAACCTTCAAGAGCGGACATGTCGGTACTTTCTGTGTTTACCTGACAACAACGTCCTATTATCACGCGAAAGCTTGTTGCGAGGCAGGCGGGTGTAACCTGATTCGGACATTGGATGATTCGAACCAGGCTTTTTAAGGCAATATTACAGGCTGATTTGGACCATATTAGAGGCTGTGAAATATTATTAAATATTGTTAAATTTTGCCTTAGATGTAAATGATACATTTGTTTCAAATTATATTTCGCTCTCTTTCCAAGGGACCTTGACAAGTTCACGCAGCAGGGAGGGTGAACCCTACAACTTTCTTGGAGGGTCCGTTCGTGAAAATAAAGAAATCTTCGACAAATGAAAATACAAGGTCAATAACGCCAAACTGAAGTCTCTAACCGACCGAGATTTTCTCTAATTGGGTTAGCTCATTTTGTTACTTTATTTTTGACGCCTGTGTTTTCAAACTTTTATACGTGTTCGAGTACCCACCCGCCCACTCAATATTTGTCGTCACCCTCCCAGCTGCTGTGTGGTTGTGGCTTAATTAAATCATTATTATATCAGTAATGGAATCTCACACAGCTAGAGAGCGACTAGAGGCAATTCAGAAATATCTTTCAGTCCGTGATTCTGTCAAACAAAATTTACAAGCGTGTCAGGAGTCTCAGGTGGAATTTGCAGAAGGTGCAGAACAGTTATTTAAACCGGTTACGAAGGCTACTGAAGGAGTTACAAAGGCTACCAAAGATCTTCTTCCCACGCTGGAACTAACCGCTAAAGCAACTGGAAAAATAGCAGAAAGAACTAAAAAAAAAACCAAAAAAAGATTCTACGAGAACTTCCAGGTTAAATAGCTGCTGTTCAACCACAGTTAGAAGAAGAAATACAAGAAGTATTTGAGAATATTGACAAAGTCCATGAGGAGGTCGGCGATGTAAGGGATCTTGTTACGCCCAAACCAAAACCAAAACTACCAGCCAGATTTACCGAACAAGGTCGTAGACTACTTCGAGAAAATGATGTAATGGTTGCCGCAATAGGATATCCTCATTGTGATAAATTATTAGATCCAAATACCGCCAGTGTTTTAGGAAAGAATTGGGTTCCTTTTGTATTTCGAAAGTCTCATGGTATACCTAGAATCACTGGTGAATATAAGGATAAATTTGCAGAATTTGAAAAACATCTTAATGAAGCAAGAAGAGCGCCCTTACCGGGAGATTTGTCATTCAGCCCACCTCGTATTGAGGAAGAAGAAGCAACTGGAAGTGGTCTTGTTACAGGTACCAGGGGAAGTGGTCTTATTACTCTATGCCCCAGCAACGTCCTTGCCGACGTGGACAGACTAGAACTTTTGATTAGCGCAAAACGAGCCGGCAATAATTCTCCAGAAATCATTAATGCCGAGGTTGCTATTTGTTAACGATTATTTACAGTTGGTATCATGGACATTAATGTTTACTGGTCCCTCATCGATGAAATCGTTGATGATTACCGCAGTGATTGTGTTACTAATATGTAATTAAATTGCTTGTGTGTTAGTTTTTTTTAATTTTTTTTATTTTTGTTTCATTAAATTTTATTGTAATGATAATTTTCACTGGATTTGAATCTTTTTTTCGGAAAATTCACTTTTCTGCTTTGACCTGAGTAGAACGTAAAAGGTTGCTTTATCACTGTTTTTAGCTCACCTTGGTTGAGACGTTTGTAAACATTGAATGAAAATGATTGGCTATTACCAAGGCCATGTTCGGCCCACGTGTTAGCTAAGTTGTAAACAGCATTTCTTTTTTATTTATTTCTAGCGTGAGAATCTGATTCTTAGGTAGGGCTATCCTAAGCTACGTGCTAAATGGCATTTTTTTTTTTTTACTGCGCTGTTCAAATTAGTGATCACGTAGCCTCGTCACGTGAGCCACCATATGATCTAAAATCGTGGGTTAAAACAGACGCTTTATAGTAGATTTATCAGTCGTATTTTACACCGTTAGAGCTCAAGGTGTTTTGATGTTGATGCCAGTTTGTTTTGAAGTTCATCTATTTTTGGGGGATTTAATAATTTATACTCTCTGGAAAACAAAACAAGTGCTTTTCTTTATAAAAATTCTGGGACAAAGACATTTAGTGGAAATTTACTCTGGAATTCTTAACAGAACATTATAAACTGATTCAACGAGGAACTGGTGCCATCAGTACAACGACCTCATCTGACGTCATCGCCTTCCATATTGGAACTTCATCGAGATTCGAACCTGGATTCAATTAGAACTGTTTAGTGATAGGACTTATATGTTTCAATTCCAGGATTAATTTTTGGATTATATTCACAAACCGTAAGTTCTATTTCATATTTTTATCTTGTTTTCTAGGGAAATAAATTATTCTGTTAAATTTTACAAGGCTTGTTGGCTTCACTCTTTTCTTTTGTTACTTTTGTACCAGCCTACACGTAACAATTGATTGAGGGTATACATTTAGATACAATGACTAAAATAAGATGATTATACATAATGCTAAACGTGGACCGGTAACGGTCAGGGTGATAAATTCGCGATTACGTACGTATAATGCGATCTGCGGAAATGGACTCGGTGATGTTGTTCGGGGTCTATTTAAAAGGATAGCCCCAAAAGCAATACCGATTGCAAAGCAACTGGGAATTAAAGCTATTGACGTTGTTCGTGATAAAGGTATTGGTGATGTTGCCAGCAAAGCACTATCGGAATCAAGGACAGACTAGCACGATTAATACGACGAAAACCTCAGCCGGTAAAATTAGCCAGCACTGAAGTGATGCCTGCAAATGTTATTAAAGAATAAATCAAGATGCAATTCAAAACTAACAGAGTTGGCTGGTGTACCCTGTCAGAAAAAGAAAAAAATATAACTGCTTGCCTGATAGCAGGAAGTGGTCTTCGTGTTAGACGATAGCAAGTATAATACAATGTTCATTCATATACCTGATCCCGCATTTGACATGGACGCACCTATTCTCAAAGATGAATCGATACGTGATTATCAGTATTATTCTTATGACCCACGACAGCCAAATCAGCGTGGGTGAATTGAGCTGCATGTTCAGGATACAAGCAGATATTTCTTACCCGCTCAAGCATTTATTGAAGTAGAAGGTGAAATTTTAAAAACGGATAATACTGAATATGGAGCTAATGACAGTGTTAGTTTTGCTAAGAATGGCATTGTGGCGTTTTCTGACAGTGCTGCGTATATAATTGATGGAAGATATATTGAAACGATTCAGAATGATGATGTTGCCACGACGGTACTTGGCCTTGCAAGATACAGCGATGATTATTCAAGATCAGCTGGTCCGTCAATGATGTTTGTAATAGATACTTCTGATCACCATAACGACATACAGTACAATATAAGACGACCAAGAAACTTCGCTGACGTTGATTTGTGGCGGTGGTTCATGGTGCTAATCCAAAGATCAACTTAGGATTCGCAGCACGTTGATCAATGCTGAATGATGGAAGGAGAAGATTTTCATGTGCAATTCTACTGTCACATATATTTGGATTTTGCAGAAATGTCAGAAAGGTCATTTTAGGAGCCAAGCATTCAGTTGTACTTGTAAGAAAAGCTACCAACGATGATGCAATCTGGCGACCACCTGCTGTTGTTGATGCTGGTAAAGTAATACGGACAAGACTTTAGTTGTGGATGCCAGTTATGACTCCAACAATATCTGAAGAAGAACGTTTGCTTTCTTTCATGAGTCAAGGTGGTAAATCAATGTTATCATGGTTGACGATGACCACAGATAGTGTTCAAAGTACAATTAATGGTTTATTCACATGGCAGATAGCATCACAGCAAGGAGTTTCTGCACCACGACATTTATTCGTTGATTTCCAAGATGCTGCACGAGTAAACTCACAAACACATAGTATAATGATATTTGACAAACTTGGTGTTACTGAAGTTTCACTGAGAATAAATGGACATCAAGAACCAGCTGAGGATATATTATTGAATTTTGAGAATAATCATGTAGCACGTGAGTAGTATAGTGGGTTACCGTGGCGTCAATGGGAATTAGCATTACAGACCCCCCCTGGGCCAGTATAGCGTCAAAAAAGTAGGTCAACACCCTGGGCCAGTATAGCGTCAAGAAAGTAGGTCAACACCCTGGGCCTGTATAGCGTCAATGGAAATTTTTGTAGAGCGGTGACTAGGAGACTGGGGGTTTGTAGAGCGATAAGCGACAGGTGGCATGTTTCTTTTTTAGTAGAGGAAGGGTTTTATATATATATATATATATTCGTTTAGGGGGAGACCAAATGAAAATTAAGATCTTTTCGAGGTATTGGAAGTGGCCCTGAAAAGGGCCGTTGTTTGTTATGTGATGTTAACACTATTCTGTTAACATACAGGACATCGCATAGGTCTTCTTATCTTCCTCAAATTTCTCAAAGTTTGTCTTAAGCTGTGTCTCACTTCTGGTCCGTAGATGAGAGTCCGCTTAAGACAGCCTTGTCTTTCCACATAACATCTTCTTTTCCAAAGAGTGGCCCCGGTGATCCGGATGACAGTCCATTTTGTTTTCACATACATGGGTAAGTCTGTACGGAACAGCATTGAGGATACCAAAGTAGAGGATTCTACGTCGATCAACATCTTCTCTGTGACGAGAACAGGTGAAGGGAATGAAGTGAACCGCGTTTATTTATAGTGGAAGACCGGATCGAAACGGATTGAAAGGGTTCACCAATCCCAACACGCGTTACAAAATTCAGTCACTTCGCGGAGTCTGTCTTCCAATCCGAAGAGAGCTACCTGTGACGTCACATTTCCTATATAGGCACACTAGCGTCTGTGCGCAGTGAATCGATGCGGTAGTGTTTTGTGAAACATGACGGAACCTAAGAAGACAATGAATTGGGGTGCACCGGCTGTGGAGACGAGAAGTAATGGTACAGCAGCAGCTACCAAAGTGAACACAGTGCTACTTCCCGAAGAGGTTGATTTCAACTGGGATTTAGTAGATTTTTTATCTTCTTCCCAAGAATTTGTTCCGGTACCAGTACCTTCGCCACTTTCTCCTTCATTACCACGTGTCGACGATTTTAAACAAAGACAGAGAGAAGAATTGGAGAAATTTTTACAGCAGCAGAAAGAAGCAGAGCAAGCATTTCTTCTTGAACAGAAACAGCGAGAAGAAGAAGAAGAGGCAAGAAGGAAACAACAGGAAGAAGAAGCAGCAGAGAAGAAACAAAGTCTAGGAGAGAAGGAGAACAGCGAAAGTCAAACGGTCACGGTACTCTTGGACATTTTGGCCGAGTTAAGAAGTCTGAAACAAATGTATCAGACTTCTTTATTACGACCCAAGAGAAAAAGACCTTCCCGAGCCAAACAACCTAACCCTGTGACTACACCACAGATACCACCCCTAGTGATATCTACTAAATCATTGACAGGAGCAAGTCCACAAGTAGGCCTTGGCCGTGGCAAAGGCTTAAGACAGTTAAAGCGAATTGATTCTCGTTCCTGAGTTTGTTCTAAGGAAAAAAACAAACACTCAACAGTCCTTTTCAGGGCTACCCAATACTCTCGAAAAGAGTGACTATTCATTTTGCCAAAATCAATTAAAACTCAAAATCCCTTCTTTAACCCTATGATGTACGTGTTGTGAGTGTATGAGTGTAGGTCCTTATTATTTCTAAATAATGAAAACCAAGAGACACTTACGTTTTTTCAGTTTGGTCTATTCTGTTACAAATTTTTTTACAATTCAATATCACAACATAACACAACACTTTTAAAAAAGTTCATAGATTTCTTCTGTGTCTTTTTTCTTTCACTCTCTCTGTTTTTTCAATTTCTTCACTTTTACACTTTTTTCCTCTTCTTCGTCTTCTTCTTCCTCACATTTTTCTCGTCTTCTTTTCTTTTCTGTCTTCTCTTTCTGAACGTGTCTGGGTTCTTCTTTTGTCAAGGCTACCTCTGTTTCTTCTTCCTCCTTTCTCCTGCTCCTGTTGTTTCTTAGGGCACTCTGAAGACCAATGTCCTTTCTCTTGACAATGATAACAGGTATCTTGACTTTTGTTTCTTTTGACACTGGCCTTGCTTCTTTGACGGTCTGGACATTCTGTAGCCCAATGCCCTTTCTTTTGACAGATATAGCAAGTATCTTGACTTTTATCTCGAAAGGAAGGAGAGTAGTCCGTCGGCTTGTCTGAAGAAAACTTTCTTATCACACCTCGCAATGCTCTAATCAGAAGTTCGATCTGTGTGGGTTCTTCCATTGTGCTGGTCGGCTTGAGAGCGAAATGAATACTGAGAGGGGAGTCACTAGCCCTTTATATATGCCCTGGTCTGACATAGATATATAGGGGTTCATGGTGTTTCACAGGTAGTCATTTGACTTTTTGCCGTCAAGATGAAACGATCGCATCATTTCGAAAAGAAAGAAGAAGAAGAAAGTAAGAGGCAGAAACGTGATTTATCGCCTCGCACAGTAGCTGAAGTCTTGGCACAAATTCATGCCAGCGATTTTGAAGATGAGATGAGTGAACCAGAATCGAAGCCTAAAGAGTCTACACCAAATCAAAGTCCATTACCACCCGTAAACCCTGAAAAGTACTACCATATTCGGGAGACGGACAAACGCTCTTCCAGAAAATTTAGAACCACAGCCTACACGTACGCAGTGAAATTTAAAGATTTCAAGTCTGACGTACCCTTGGAAAAAGCAGAAGGGTTCATCACCGATGTGTGGGATTCTTTGTTAACCACACTAAAACGGCAATGTCGAGCCAAAGAAGACGATCGCTTGAGACTTTCTATTCATCACGACAATTTGAAGTCTCCCGTTTGGATCGAGTTTAGCAGTCCAACAGAATTGACACCTTCCAAAATCATGGACAAGATTCAACACGTACAACAATCCAACGACAAATTTCACATCACGGACGGAAAAGCGACACTGTACATGACCCACGTGTCTCTTCCCCAAGGGACAGGTAAAAAAAAGTTGATGTTGGTAGACAACTTGCGTAACCTCAAGCGTAGTCTCGTCCAAATTAACAATCCAAAAGACAAGATGTGTTTAGCCCGTGCCATCGTGGTGGGACAAACGTATGCCAACAAGAACGATACGGTAGAATGGAAAAGAGCCTGGAAAACTATTCAACAATCGGACCGAGCCAAACAACGAAAAGAAGCAGAACTCCTGTTACAGCAAGCGGGGTTAGCTAAAGACACACCCTGTGGCATTCCTGAAATGCAAAAGTTGCAAGACGTCTTGGCTCCACGTTACACCTTGAAAGTTCACCCTCAAGAAGTGCGCGGACCTCTGTTGTTTCGAGGTCAAGATTTTAAAGACGGAAAATACATTCACGTCTATCATCACGATGAACATTTTGATGCCATTACCAGTATCACTGCATTCCTGTCATACACTTATTACTGTGAGAAATGTGACTATGGCTATAACAATCGAGAGCAACACAAGCATTGTGGATCGAAATGCTCAGGATGTTTAGCTTCTACACCCTGTCTGGACGAAGGACAAGAACGAGTGCATTGCTCTGTTTGTCAGCGCACGTTTGTCAGTCCTGCCTGTTACCAACAACACCTAAAGACGCAAGGTTCACAGCAGAAATGTGCTTGTCAGCTCTTGAGATTGTGCCCTACTTGTGGACAAGGCATACGTACCAACAATGCCAAGGCGCACGTCTGTTCAGGAAAGAAGCGATGTCACATTTGTCGCCAAACCGTGGACTTGGAACACCAATGCTACATTCAAAAATACCATTCCAAACATGAAGAAGAAGAAGAGAATGACCAGAAGAAGAAAGGGAATTTCATCTTTTTCGATTTCGAGTGCATGCAAGAGACTGGCATTCACATTCCTAATTTCTGCGTGGCTCACCGAGCGTGCGAGAAGTGCATCCAAGAGCCTATCTTGACTCATTGCCCTTACTGCAGCAAGATTCCTGGAGGACGTGAAAAAATCTTTCGGGGATCGAACACACCGGCCGATTTTGCCCAATGGATCTTAAACCCTATCGACGAGACGTGGAGCCAAGAAGATATCGAACGTTACGGAGATTGTCATCGCCATGCCACGGTGATGGCTCACAATTTCTCGGGATACGATGGACAATTTCTGTTGAGATACTATACAGAACAAAGTACCGAACGTCCGAAAGTCACTTTGAACGGAGTCAAAATCATTTCCATGCAAGTGGGACAAGTACAGTTTAAAGATTCAATGAGTTACTTGGCTATGCCTTTGAGCCGCATGCCTAAAACGTTTGGTATGACAGAAATGGCCAAAGGCTATTTTCCACACTTTTTCAATACCGAAGCCAATCAACACGCCGTTCTACCCCATTTGCCTGAGGCTCACTACTACGACCCCGACAACATGCGTACCGAACAACGAGAAGCTTTCCACGCATGGTACCAGATTCACGCTTCGGACCCTTTTGACTTTCAAGAAGAAATGTTAAAATATTGTCGTTCCGACGTAGACATTTTACGTCGCTGCTGTGGAAAATTTCGAGAACTGTTCATGGAACACGGAGGGATCGATCCTTTGAAAGAAGCTTGTACCATTGCCAAAGCGTGTTTCTTAGTGTATCGTCAACGATTCATGCCCGAAAACACCCTAGCTGTCATCAGTCCTCAAATGACCAATTTTGTCAAACGTCAATACTCGGTCAAAGCCCTACGCTGGTTACATTACTTGTGTGAGAAGGAAGACAAATGGATCCAACATTCTCGCAACGGAGGAGGCGAAAAGACCATCGGAAGGTATTCAGTAGACGGCTGGGACTTAGAAAACCCCAAGATTGTGTACGAGTTTAACGGGTGCTTATTTCACGGATGTCCCATCTGCTACCCTCAACGTGACACTAAAAACCAGTTTTACAACGGACCATGGAAGACTTGTACCAGGCCACTTGTCAGCGACGCTTGAAGTTAGAAGAGCAAGGATACCAAGTAGTGGAAATGTGGGAACACGAGTACGATCAGCGATTGAAAACCTATCCCGAGTTTAAGCGCATCGTGGAAAGTTACAAGCTGGTGGACCCTCTGAACCCGCGGAACAGTTTGTACGGAGGGCGGACGAATGCCACCTGTTTGCTGTACCAAGTCGACGAGGAGAAAGGAGAAGAAATCAAATACTTGGACGTGTGTTCTCTGTATCCGTACGTGTGCAAATATTGTCACTTTACCGCAGGGCACCCACAATTGCTGACGGAACACATCGACGTGGACAATATTCGACAATACGAAGGATTGATCAAGTGTAAAGTCTTGCCTCCCACGAACTTGTACCATCCCGTTTTACCACATCATTGCCAAGGAAAACTGATGTTTCCCTTGTGTCATACTTGTGCTGAAACGTGCAACCAAGCCCACCCTTGTCAGCACACTCAGGAAGAACGAGCCTTGACGGGAACGTGGGTCAGCGTGGAATTGTTTAAAGCTCTGGACTTGGGATACCAACTGTTAGAAGGGTACGAAATTTACCACTTTCCCAAGACAGAAAAATACCACAAGGGCGACGATTCTCAAAAAGGCATTTTTGCAGACTACGTGAATGCCTTTTTGAAACTGAAACAAGCAGCTAGCGGATATCCTTCCTGGTGTCACACTCCCGACGACCAAACAAAGTTCAAAGAGAAATACTGGAAGCAGGAAGGCATCACTTTAGACCACATCGAGAAAAACGAAGGAAGGCGATCGTTTGCCAAAGTGATGTTAAATTGTTTGTGGGGCAAAATGGCACAACGACCGTGTTTACCCAAGACGGAGTATTTGACAGAACCTTTCCGATACTTGCAGATGATTCACGACAAAACCAAATACATGAAACACGTGGACGTCGTTCGTGGGGACTTGCTCTTAATCAATTACGAAGAAGAACTGGACTTTGTAGAAGCCGACGAATTTGGAAATGTCATCATTGCAGCCTACGTGACAGCCCATGCTCGCTTAAAAATGTACGAAGCTTTAGAACTATTAGGAGATCGTGTGCTGTATTTTGACACGGACAGTTGCATCTACATTGATCGCCTGGGTCAACCTCACCCTGTCATCGAAGGAGACCGTTTAGGAGCCTGGACGGACGAGCATCCTGACCACAAGATTCTCAGTTTTGCAAGTGGCGGTCCCAAAAATTACGGCTACGAATACCGGAACAATCAGGGAGATGTGCACACGGAGTGTAAAGTGAAAGGATTGACTCTTAATTATCGCACCAGTCGAGTAGTGAACTTTAGCATATTGAAAGAAGCCTTGCAGTCTGGACAGGATCGAAACTTAAAAGTGACCACCCACGAACCGCACAAGATTGTACGTTTACCCACACACCAAATCGTCAGTCGACCCTTGGAAAAAGTTTATCAAATCGTGTACCAGAAGCGAGTTCGGCTTCCCAATCACTTCTCTTTACCGTACGGTCATGCCGATATTGGTCAGCATATAAAAAGGGACAACGTTCAAG
Source organism: Megalonaias nervosa (assembly GCA_016617855.1). Classification (NCBI taxonomy): domain Eukaryota; kingdom Metazoa; phylum Mollusca; class Bivalvia; order Unionida; family Unionidae; genus Megalonaias; species Megalonaias nervosa. The sequence goes on from JAECUM010090844.1 coordinate 85,286, forward strand.
GTCGATAGTTCATTGTGACTACCATTGCTAAGCGAGAAAGATGAATCCATTCACACAGCAAGTATCCAGTAAGAGTACACTCAAGTACGATGCTGTGCCTTGCGATGGTAGGGATGCCGTACGCTATGACCTTAGTGATTCAGTACCACATCATCATGGGAACTTTGCTATAACTACTACTTCTACTACCATGCCTACCATGGAAAGTGATGCTGTACGTGTCAAACCCGACGGATGTGAAAGCGATGCCACTCGTTATCGCACACCTTTTCACTTTACTGGTTTTCATGGTGAATGGCCACCTCCACAGGAAACCAAGCGACTACCACCCTACGGATGTCATGTAAAACTGAGCAAACTCCTAAGGATTTCACCGTACCCTCATCGAAATGAACCTGTGAAAGACGAATATTCGTTCCCTGTGCGTTTGCCAGAATACTGTGATTTTGAAAGTCGATTGCAAACCTTCCAAGGAAAATGGCAAAAATATCTAGGAGGACCTACCCCCGAAGAATTAGCCAGAGCTGGATTTATCTACTTGGGCGAAGGAGATAAAGTCAAGTGCTTCAGTTGCGGTGTCTCACTTCACCAGTGGGAGAAGAAAGATTGCGCTTACCTGGAACATGCTCGATGGTCTCCAGAGTGTCACTACCCGCCTTTAGTGGGACCTCGTCATTGAAGTGACCCTACCATGTTGTGTAAAAAGCTAGCTACGGAGTTAGGAGTCCAACGTTGGACAATCCCTAGACAAGTATTTAAACCCGATGTAAAAAATAATCTTCAAAGATTACCAAACGAATTGCAAGAGAAGATCTACAAGGACATATGGCAGGGACTTGCCAGAGCCAAATCTCAATTAGTCACTGTAGAACATTTGTGTCGAGAAATTCATAAGAGGAAATTGACCAAAGTCAACAAACAAGTCCGATTTATCTGGATCAAGTGTGCATTCGTTCTACTATTTCGCTTTAGACCATTTACATTTGAAGATTTTATTGACATCCTTGACCGTTTCCTGGAATGGCAGTGGCCAGAAATTACCCACTACGTTCATTACTTTCGCTCTAGGAGAAGTGTTTGACTGACAGGGTTATGGATACTTAACAAGAGAACATTCGTGCTTTGCCTGTGGAATTGAGAGAATGCATTTACTGTGAGTTCGTCAAAATACAAGTGAAAAGAAAAGAATCATTGCATCCGTTACGTCACCGATGTTGGAACCACTGGCACCTAAATGCTATAAGAGGATTGATTCTGATGAAAGTGTTCCAGTGGTCAGACATTGATCAACTACTCGTGAGCAAGAAGAATTGTGTTGTTGATAGTGATTATTTTTACTACCAGGTACACTTACTGCATCGAATTCCAGAAGAAGAGTTAGAGGGTTACCAAAATCTTGTACACAATGTAAACTTACTTGAAGAGGAAACTTCTGAACGACGTGTGATGTGCAAGTTAGTGACTAAATATTTTGAATACGTTGACGGAATACGACCACTTCTGTGCAAAAAGTACACTTATAGCAGCCGAAAAAAGAGGGTATAAAAACGTTCTACCATGCCACGACCTTTATCATTCGTGATACAACAGATTCTGTGGAAGGAAATCAATGACAGTATTCAAACGGTAGAGGATTACCAACACCTATTACGAGAACTGTCTCCATTGAATTGGGGTCGACGTGTAGTGTGTGTCTTAGTGACTTGCTTTCTGGGATTTCGTTTACCAGCTGATTCTTTGTGGACTCTTTACGAACAGTACCTATTACTCCAAAACAAAACATGAAAGCGATCCCTTTAAATGTCCACGAGAGACTCATTCTGCTCAAAGCTTTGCGCTTTCATTTGGATACTTCTCAACCTCTACGGGAAAACAAGATTCGTCAACTTTTAGGTACTGAAGATGTGTACGACGACGTGTGTGTAGCTTGTGACTTACACCCTCACTGGACAGATGTACGTGACTGGAAAAGTTTGGGGTTTGAGGCTTGGACTAAAGAAGTGGCACACTATGCCCAAGATTTGTCATCCTAAAACATTAACACGTACCGTGAAAAAAGTCACTTTTAAACCTGTGTTAGTGTCCATACCAGAAGAACAGTCTGTCACTGAGGAAAACCACTCTCTTCAAGACAGGACTGTCATTGACATTCCTGAAAGACCATTTCGGGAGGACCCTTGTGTGACTGAACCAAGGAATGTACAGACTCTCAGAACATTACACACTACTCCTACGATTTCACCTCTTGATCACAAAAATGTTGTACAGAGACTTGTTTATATTCCACTATGGTCGTTTTGTTGTGTTTTTTATTCCTGTACTTAACCATATGGCTTTTATGTATTTTTGTCTTTCGTGTTGTTCACTAATAAAGATGACAATAAACGTGTCCTGAAAAAGTATAAAAACCTTTGTCTTGTCTGTCTTCGTGTCACAAGTGACATTTTATTACACTACTACTACTATGGCTACCTCTACTGTCTCTGCTCCCTCTTCCTCCACTGTCAAAGTCATTGACGAACACGTAGATCGGACTAGTTGGGAGGCCTTGTATCTTCGCCATCCCTTTAACATGCTTATTGCTTGACCTAGCGGTTCAGGCAAAACCGAATTTGTCAAACGTTTGATCGAACATAAACATCATTTGATCGATCGTCCTCCTCAACGAATCGTGTGGTGCTATAAAGAGTGGCAATCGGCGTACAGCCTTCTGCGAGAAAGTCAAGGCGATTCCATCGTCTTTGTGGAAGGCATTCCCGTCGAAGACGACGGAATCGTGTCTGACCCTAGTCAAACTCATTTGGTTATTTTTGACGACATGTTAGGAGAAGACGAAGAAGAAATTAAACTCTGGTTCACGCGCAAAGGGCATCATCGTAATGCCAGTGTCATTTACATTACCCAAAATTTGTTTCAACAAAGTAAAGCCCATCGTACCATCAGTCTCAATGCTCATTACTTGGTGTTGTTTAAAAGCCCCAGAGATAAATCGCAAGTACAAGTCTTAGCCAAACAGTTAGGAACGCCTTGGCTGATTCATGCGTACGACGATGCCACTCAAACCCCACACGCTTATTTACTCGTGGATTTAAAATCCACTGCTCCCGATTATTTGCGATTTCGTACCCATCTGTTTCACCCCTGGTGCCAAGACGGAGGACCTATTGTGTACACGTCTCCGTCGTCGACTTAATCACCCCAAAAAATCTATAAAAACCTCGGTCACTTGGACTCTGTCTCACACATTGTCAACATGACGTCCCTTCAGTCTCATCTTCCCATTAAATTGATTCGTACCTTGTACGGCATCAG
>JAECUM010090845.1:0-31757 GCA_016617855.1 Megalonaias nervosa
TGGACAGATGTACGTGACTGGAAAAGTTTGGGGTTTGAGGCTTGGGCTAAAGAAGTGGCACACTATGCCCAAGATTTGTCATCCTAAAACATTAAAACGTACCGTGAAAAAGTCACTTTTAAACCTGTGTTAGTGTCAATACCAGAAGAACAGTCTGTCACCGAGGAAAACCACTCTCTTCAAGACAGGACTGTCATTGACATTCCTGAAAGACCATTTCGGGAGGACCCTTGTGTGACTGAACCAAGGAATGTACAGACTCTCAGAACATTACACACTACTCCTACGATTTCACCTCTTGATCACAAAAAATGTTGTACAGAGACTTGTTTATATTCCACTATGGTCGTTTTGTTGTGTTTTTTATTCCTGTACTTAACCATATGGCTTTTATGTATTTTTGTCTTTCGTGTTGTTCACTAATAAAGATGACAATAAACGTGTCCTGAAAAAGTATAAAAACTCTTGTCTTGTCTGTCTTCGTGTCACAAGTGACATTTTATTACACTACTACTACTATGGCTACCTCTACTGTCTCTGCTCCCTCTTCCTCCACTGTCAAAGTCATTGACGAACACGTAGATCGGACTAGTTGGGAGGCCTTGTATCTTCGCCATCCCTTTAACATGCTTATTGCTGGACCTAGGGTTCAGGCAAAACCGAATTTGTCAAACGTTTGATCGAACATAAACATCATTTGATCGATCGTCCTCCTCAACGAATCGTGTGGTGCTATAAAGAGTGGCAATCGGCGTACAGCCTTCTGCGAGAAAGTCAAGGCGATTCCATCGTCTTTGTGGAAGGCATTCCTGTCGAAGACGACGGAATCGTGTCTGACCCTAGTCAAACTCATTTGGTTATTTTTGACGACATGTTAGGAGAAGACGAAGAAGAAATTAAACTCTGGTTTACGCGCAAAGGGCATCATCGTAATGCCAGTGTCATTTACATTACCCAAAATTTGTTTCAACAAAGTAAAGCCCATCGTACCATCAGTCTCAATGCTCATTACTTGGTGTTGTTTAAAAGCCCTAGAGATAAATCGCAAGTACAAGTCTTAGCCAAACAGTTAGGAACGCCTTGGCTGATTCATGCGTACGACGATGCCACTCAAACCCCACACGCTTATTTACTCGTGGATTTAAAACCCACTACTCCCGATTATTTGCGATTTCGTACCCATCTGTTTCACCCCTGGTGCCAAGACGGAGGACCTATCGTGTACACGTCTCCGTCGTCGACTTAATCACCCCAAAAAATCTATAAAAACCTCGGTCACTTGGACTCTGTCTCACACATTGTCAACATGACGTCCCTTCAGTCTCATCTTCCCATTAAATTGATTCGTGCCTTGTACGGCATCAGTCGCGAAAAAAATCCACAAATACGTGCTCGTGTCTTAGAAGCTAGTCTCAAAGAAGTCTTACGATGGTTTACGGTGACAGCACGTCAATTACTGCAAGGCATCATTCAGATTCCACATCAAACCAAACGTTTTTTTGAGAGAAACAAAGTTGCCTTGACGCAACTAGCCGATCCTCGCATCGACACTCAAACCAAAAAGCAAATCATTTTGAAACCTGGAGGAAGTGGATCTTTAGGAGGTGTCATCATTCGTTCCCTCTTAAAATGGGATCCTAATGCTCCCAAAGTTGTCCCCAAGAAAAAAGCCACACCCAAACGTACCCAGAAGAAAAAGAAAAAGAGCAAGGGTGTCAAGACCAGGTCACAGCCTCAGAAAAAGAAAAAGAAAAGCCCACAGAAAACAGCTTTTACTCGCAAGAGAGTGTCTCCAACAACTTCTCCTCCAGCAGTGACACCCTCTTCCTCTTTAGCGGCAGTAGCCGCGGCTCACAAAGTACCTGCCCCCAAAGTCAAAGTCCAAGAGAGAACGGGTGTGTTACAGAGTTTACTGGATTTGTCCAAGCAAGAACTGTCTCGATTTAGTCCGTTGCGAACTCCTCCACGGCGTGTGTTACCTGTCATCAAGTTGATACGACGTAAAGACAATCAGTGGCGACGCATTCCAGTATAAAATGACCTGAGGCAAACCATACGGATCAGTATTTTTTTGTGCTACTGCACGTCCAAAGATGTTCCCTCCAAGAAGTGTACACCGTTACCATCGTCGTTCTTCTTCTTCGGTCCAAAAAGGAAAAGGAAAACGAAAAAGACAGTCACGTCATCCTAAGAAGCGCTTAGTCAAACATCGGCGACACTCTCTGAAAAGACACACTCGTCCAAAGAAAAGGAGAAGCCACCAAAAGGGAGGTTTCTTTGGCCCTTTCCTTGAATTCGATAAGATAGGTGACAAGTTTGTCACAAGGGTAAAGGACAGGCTCCAAAAAAAATAAGATAAAAAGACGCATGTGAAACCATGGACTTTAGTGTATGTTGTGGATCAAAAGATGTCCCCTCATCGTCGTTCTTCTGTCCAGAAAGAGAAAAGAAAAAGACAGTCTCGTCATGCGAAAAAACGCTTAGTCAAACATCGACGTCACCCCCAGAAAAGGCACACTCGTCCAAAGAAAAAGAGGAGTCACCAAAGAGGAGGATTCTTTGGTGATTTTGGAAAACACATCGTCACCTTTATGACAAAGCGATAGTCCCCCAAAAGGATAAAAGGCTGTGTGACAAGTCATCGACGTTAGTGTATTTTTGGTGTGTGTCCCGGAATCAACAAACAAACAAAGATGTCACCCCGCAAAAGACATTCCTCTTCTACCCCCAAAGGAAAGAAAAGGAAAGGACTGCCTCCTCGTTTGGTCAAACATTGGGACATGTTGTCTGTCCTGTCCAAAGCTCCTCCACCCATGCGAAAAAAACTCATTCAAACGGCCTCCAAAGATGTCATCGATACGGTGAGCGAATGTTGTCTGAACGTCTTGAAAGGCACAATACCTTTGACTAAACATCAGAAAAATTGCTTAGCCAAACATCGACACGTTCTTCGCCAAATGGTCCAAAAGAAAATACCCATTGGTCAAAAGAAAAAGATGTTGGTGCAACGTGGAGGATTTTTACCCCTGTTAGGACTTATTACCAATGTAGCGAAACCTATACTGAGTGCCATGGGACATATTATACCTGCCATAATTCCAAAATAAAAGACCAAGAAGATAAAAGGGACCTCTGAAATCAAAAGATCTCAGACGTGATCCTTGAAATCTGATGGAAGGACGAAAACTAGCTTTAGTCCCTTACAAACGATGGATGGAATACCATCGTTGGCAAGAACAACGAACCCCACATTTACCTCCCAATCCTCATTTGACCGAGATGTCCCAGATACAACACGAACTGCAATCGTTGATGGATCGCAGCGATTTGTCAGAAACGGAAAAATCGCAACGGTACGGTCAGTTGTTGCAACGACTGCAACTCTTTCACCAGAAAGCTTTAGACGAAACAGCTCCACCCACTCTGAAAGATTTTAAGGCCTTGATGAAAAGTCCATCACCACCACCACTACCACCACTACCAGCGGTCAAGACAGACACAACCCCACGAAGGCCTGAGGAAGAAGAGGCACGAGAAGTTTTTCAAACACCGTCAGCAGCTCCCATTCCTAGTAAGATTGCAGCGTCCTTGTTGACCCCTTCCCCTACACCGCAACGAGAAGAACTTAAAGCTTGGGTTAAAAAGATGATGTCTACTCCACCTTCGACAGAGGTGAAAAAGAAAGAAGGGAAACCAGAAGTGAAAAAAGAAAAGAAGACCAAAGCCATTCCATTACCACCACCACCACCACTACCTTCCACTTCTACGCCCGTGGCACATCGGACACGTAAGACCGTTTCCAAACCACCCCCTCCTTCCATTCAGACTAGCATTCGTGAAAATTGGATCACTTATTAAAACATGGAGAAGGTGTTAACCAGCATTTACTACGATCCAGCTCATCCTGCAGGTTACGGAGGAGTTCAGAAATTGTATCGTGCTGCCAAAACTCGACTGAAAAGTATCCGTTTACCTCAGGTGCAACGCTGGTTACAAGAACAAGCCACGTACACCTTACACAAACCCATTCGACGAAAATTTTCCAGAAGTCGCACCCAAGTGGAGGGTATCGATCACCAATGGCAAGCCGATTTAGCCGATGTCTCTCATTTAGCCACCTACAATCGTGGCTACAAATATTTGTTTTGTGTCATCGACGTCTTTTCCAAATTTGCTTGGGTCGTACCATTGACTTCCAAATCGAGCAGTGAGTTAGTGCGAGCCCTCAAACTGGTGTTGAAACAAAGTGGTCGTCACCCTCTTCGATGGCAAACGGACAAAGGCACCGAATTTCTAAACCAAGCTTTCCAAAAAGAATTGAAGAAACGTGACATTCATTTTTTCACCACCGAGAATCCCGAAACCAAAGCCAGCATCGTGGAACGTTTTCAACGTACCTTGAAAGAACGCATGTGGAAATATTTTACGCATCAACACACTCTCAAGTACATTGACGTCTTGCCACACCTCGTTCAATCGTACAACCAATCTTACCATCGGAGCATTGGACGTGCCCCCCAAGAAGTGACTCCCGACAACGAAGTGACCGTCTTCGAGCGCCTGTTTGGACCGTCCACGACAGTGCCTGTCCCCAAGAAAGGTGGAGTGTTGGCCTCGGGAGATTGGGTACGCATTGGCAAAACCAAACGCACTTTCGACAAAGGTTACTTACCCAATTGGACCACCGAATTGTTTCGTGTCACTGAACGTGTGCGTGGTCGTTATCCTCCCGTCTATAAATTAGAAGACATGAACGGGGAAGTGTTAAAAGGAACGTTTTACTTACCCGAGTTACAACGTGTGACCAAAAAAGAAGACGACGTGTACGAGATCGAAAGCATTCTCGATCGAAGAACTCGTAAAGTAGGAAAGAAACGTGTCAAAGAAGTCAAAGTACGTTGGAAAGGATATCCTCCCAGTTTTGACTCTTGGATCGACGCTTCGCAACTCATCGACTATAAAAAGAAGTGACCATCATGCCCTTCAACACAGTCTCAGCTACTGCAGTGACCACTCCTTCCCCCAGTTCTTCTCTGCAAGATCTACAAAAACAACCCTTGTGGGTGTGGTGTGGAGAACGTGTGCCTAAAACTCAAATCGTCTTTTTCTGCCAAATCTTTGTGGTGTATTGTGTCATCGGTGCTGCCATTGCCAATTTGAGTTTGCAACAAGGAGATAAACAATTGTGGACCATTTTACTCAGCAGTTGCATTGGTTACCTTCTTCCCAATCCGTCTCTGAAATATTCCTCTAACGGAAACAACAACAACGGGAGTCTTGTGTCCAACGTCAGTTCCAACAGTCACCCTAACCATCCTCTTTTAGACACTCCTCTAACTTCCAGTGACTCCTCGGATACTAGAAATGTGGAATTATGAACAACCAATTTTACTTAACGTTACCCAGTGACAGTTCCATGGAGGTGTTTCCCAATAACACTTTGTGCTGTTTCTCGGCCAAATTACCTCAGGCCATCCGATTGGATCACGAAGCCCATTGGGAAGTGGCTTTGGTAGAAATTATTCACCCTACACAAATCAAAAACATCGTCGAAAATCAAAACACTTTGACGATAGAAGTTTGGGACGATCAAGTGCAACAAGTCATGGATGAACGCGCTAGTGGTGGTGGTGTAGCTGACTTTATCAAAACACCAAACCCCATAACTAAACGAACCACTTATCTGTTGAAAATTCCTGCAGGTTATTATTTTAGTGGTCAACATTTGGTGAACACCATAGCTGAGAGGTTCAATTTCATGTTTAGTAAAGCTTTGGAGAGAGCCAAAAAAGTGTCACAATCGAGTACCACAAAATATCTCGTCGCCTACTGATGAAATTTTCAGAGGACAAAGTATTGGCCATTACATTTTGTCCTGAATTGTATGACATTTTGGGTGGAGACCCTAAGTTAATCAAGATTGCAAACGAAATACCAGCCGTGACCAGTAACGTGGATTTTGCTAAATATTTTCGATTCCCTGTAAAAATGAACCTAGGACTGAATTTGATTTTTGTGTACTCCGATGTGGTGGAGTACAACGTAGTGGGACACACCTCCGTACCGTTACTGCGTGTCATTCCTTTCAAAGTGGATTCTGCCACGAAGGCTGACAAGGAAGGTGGAAACACCTATCACGTTCACCGTGAATTTGTAAATCCTCACTATTTGTCCGTCAGTAAGCCGTATTTCGACACTGTCAACATTACTATAAAAGGAGATCTGGGGCAAAATATTCCATTCACCAAGGGGAAAGTCACAGTGAAACTCCATTTTCGAAAACGATTACTCTAACTTTTTGTCAGTCATGTATCCTGTGTACCAAGGAGTTGCTCGACAGCGAGGACATGGTTTAGGTGATATGCTCAAATCGGGCTTTCGTACAGTGGTTCCCATTTTGAAACCGATGGTGACACGAGGATTGCACGCCTTAAAAGATGCCGCGTTGACGCAAGGTAAAGAATTTCTCCAAAATGTCATCATTGACAAACAAAACCCCAAAGAAGCTTTCTTGAGAGCAGGCAAAAATGTCTTGCTTCAAACGGGCAAAGACCTTTTGGGTCGGCGAGAAACTCCTATAAATGCCCTGGGCAATGCTGTGCTGAGTTAGGCATTCCTGCTTCCCTGAGGCCACAGCAAGGACAAGGCAGAAAAAGACGACGAAAATACCCTTTCAGAGGACTTCACGCCCCTAGAGCTAGAAAGACAAAGAAAAGAAAAACCGTCCGAGAGTTAGACGTTTTTGATTATTAAAAAAAGAAAAATGATGCACCGAGAGTCTTGTGCTTGTTCCAAGTCGGAACTGGATCTGTTTGCCATGCCACCCACCATGATGACGATGCAAGAATAACAATGGGTGGAATTTCATCCCGTCTCCTCTTTGGTGGAAAAATTGGACGAGTATCTGGACGACGCTTGGAGTCTCATCTCAGAAGAAACCGTGTTGCATGAGTGGTATAAAGGCTTGCGTGATCATTCCTGTCCTCCATTGACTACTCTAGAGATCTATCGCATCGAAGCTCTCTTAGCCCAGAGTGCGGAGACAAGGCAAAGAAACGGATACTTGACAGATCGTTTCAAACAAAAAGTCAGAATTGAATTGATGACTTATCATTACCTGTGAAAAAAACAAAAACAACACAACAGAACATGGATACCTGGGAACTTTATTACCTTTTGAACAATAGTTCGTATACTGCTTCTTGGAATCCTGTCGTGTGCGCTAAAGATGAACTACCTCATCGCAAACCTAAAGACCATCAAGCTTATGTCATCAACACGGACGAAAGTCATCTTCCAGGCACTCACTGGGTTGCCGTCTACTTCCCTCAAGAGAATTGTGTGGAATATTTTGATTCGTATGGATTACCCCCTTTGGAAGACGATATCATTGGACTTTATGAGAAGAAATGCCCAGACGACACGATACAATAATGTGAAATTACAAGGCACAGATTCCATGGTGTGTGGACAATATTGTGTATATTTTCTTCATCAACGCAGTCTTGGATATCCTTTAGAACATTTAGTGACTTATTTTGATCGTCACTCTTCTAGAAACGATGAGAAAATAGATCGATGGTTTTGTGACCATTATAGTTATCTTTTGTCTTTAGCTAGGAAACGTAGTGTACATCAATGGCCTCATGACTTCCATCAATGGAAATCTCACATGATTTCACAACGTTGTCAACCTTGTCAAAAATAATTTGTTTGATGTTACTTGTTACTTGTGACTTATGACTTGTTACTTGTTACTTGAATAAAAAATGTTGTGTTTTGAAAAAAATGTGTCTGTCGTTTGTTTTCAAAAAAAACACTGTGAATATATGCTCTTTGACTTCTTTCTATCCCTCATCATGACATTCGCTATCATAGCGTTCCGACACTAAAACCAAGTAGGGATGTTTTCTATCGCGTCCGCGTTTGAACCATATAAAGCGGGTGGGTCTCCAGTCTGACCATTCACTGTTGACTCGTCAACCTATGAAGATGCCTTCCAGACTAGCCCAGCTGAACGAAGCTTATGTCAATTTGCATCGTGTCAGGCTAAACCTGATACCGAAGCCTGAAGAAATAGAGAATGTTAGGATGCTCTCCACAGTCCAAGGTCTGATAGAAGAGATGTTTAGAGAGGAAATTAAAAAGAACAAGAAGAATGGACTGAGAAATACAGACTTCAGAAGAAGCAGAGAGAAGAACAACAACAACAGCAGCAGCAGCAGCAGCAGCAAGAACCAGACAGAGGTTTCGTGGACTGTCGAGTAGACACCAAAGAATTCTCTTTCTCTTTTCGCAGAAGCAGACCGTATCCAATAGGAAAGCCTACTGCCAGACGGGGACGCAATCTTAGACAGTAAAAAAAGATTGCCATTACTTCCGTGAACAAAAATAAAAAAACAGCCCTTTTCAGGGCTACCCAATACTCTCGAAAAGACATATTCATTCAATTTGCCAAAATTTGTAATTAGAAAATAGAAGTGTGTCTATAAGCACTTCGTTTCTTTTGTCAGTAAAACAAAATATTTGTGTGTTTGTATGTTTAAAAAAATCACCCTTTGTTTTCTCTGTCTTGTCCAATCGTGTCTGTCTGTGTTTGTAAGTAAAAAGTAAAAAAAGTCAACGTGAGTGCTTCTTTTAAGTCCGCGCGTTACATGTGATGGTAAATTTGAGTGCTAGGGAATGTTTACCTTCACGTCCGTGCTTCAAGTATATAAATTGGTGCGATCGTCAGTCTGGTTACCCACGTTGACGTAGCAGCTGCAACAAAATGAGTAGACTAACAAAACTACTAGAACTCCAGATGCACCTGGAGCATGCCAGGCGTCTCCTGGATGAGCTGGCTATGGAGGCGGCACAGGAGGAAGCCAGTTTAAAAGAAGAAGAGAGCAAAAAGAAGAAGGAAGAAGAGAAAGAAAAGAAAAGAGGGATCCTGCCTCACCTCTTCATGAGACCTCAGTGTGAGGTCAAACCTGAGGTGAGGACACCTGCACAACCACATCCGCAACCACAACCACAGCCACAACCTGTACCAAGAGTCGCTGTCCTCCAGACAGAAAACTGGGAGGAGGAATTGGAAAGACAGAGGCAAGAGTGGGAGCCTCGGCGTCAGCATCCCAGGCTGCTGAATAGAAGAAGAAGGGAACAAGTATTCACTATCCCTCAAACTGAGGAGTGGGATAGTGAAGCCAATCAACCTCCCTCTGCGCTCCCAACCACACGCATCAATTGGGAGCAGGACTGGAGCCGGCGATGCGTGTGTGGTGCCCGCCCTGGGAGATGTCACCATTAACCAGGTGCATTTGCAGTTCTAAAAAACAGCCCTTTTCAGGGCTAACCAGATCTCTAGAAAAGAGAACCTATTCAATTTGCCAATTCGTGTGAATGTAGTGTAGTGTGACTATAAACACTCACTCTTTACTGATGTGTGTGTGTGTGTGTGTGTGTGTGTGTTTGCATGCGCGTTCGTTGGTGTGGATAGTATATGGGTGTGTGTTTTTCTTCTCTTCCTTCGTTGGTGTGATAGTATAATGTGTGTTTTATGTTTGCTCGTTCGTTGGTGTGGATAGTATATTGTATGTTTTATGCTTGCTCGTTCGTTAGTGAGGATAGTATATTAGTAGTAAAAGATAACCAGGTTTCTACCCCACCCACCCCCACCCACCCCCCACCACCCCACCCCCCCAACCTGGTTATCTTTTACTACTACCCCCCCTCCTCCACTACTCCCACCCCTCTACTACCCCCCCCTCTGCCATGTTAAAACTTCAACTACATTACCTAATAAGGAAGTCAGGTACACAGGTAACTCATTATCTTTAATAACAAGCATGACTATTGCATGAGTCACAGAGATCGCGTAATTATGTGGAATTTGTCAGAACGTAATGCGCATGCGTAGAATGTTCTCGAACTAGATTGAATGTAGTATATAAAAGGCAAGACGCGCTTTATAAATCAGTCTGCAGGAGTTTGACCAGTACGAAAGATCATGCGGAAATTATTACACTTGTGATATTTTTAACGTTTGGAATCATTATGGCGGATATTCACAAAGCGAGAAAGGTAAGTGATATTATTCTTAAGTTTAGATAATATTTCATACCCTCTCAGTATCATACTTTTTTTGATAATCTTTTTCATACCTACTAACTCTCATTGGTAGAATATCTGTTAACATACTGTCAATAGTACGAAACTCGCGTATTAAATCATCCATATCATATTGTGTACCACGCAAGTAAGATCGTATCTGATCAAGTAATTTTTTATAGGTGATACTAGCCGTTTGGCAACTATTTGTTTTAGTCGCGAGTCCAGGTTCTATCTTTTTGCACGCAGTTTCAAGAGAAACACCAATACACGATATCATTAGCAAAAATGGGTTTAATGATGCACCACTCGAAATTATACCAGATCCGGTCAATAACAACGGTAAATATGATATTACTCGAAGTATTTTGGTATAATATTTGTAACATTTTTTCACGCACCAAAGTTTTTTATGATAAAATTTGTAATATTGCATTAGAGCATCCACATCTTGTTTTGGAATTTCTTTTGAAATGTGATTGAAATCAAATATATATTTTTTCATTATATAATATTAATTTACAAAAATGTTGGTTCTGGTTTGATTAAGTAATTAATTGTGGTGTTTCAGCTACGAATATATAATGGGGGTATTTCAGTTATAAATTCCAGAAACCACCAGTAACGTCTCGGAGGCATTTCCGTTGTTATTAACGTAAAGATTTCTTTTATATTATTGCCTAGCATTACCAATAGAGGATTATGATATTCATTTGGTGAAAATGAAGTTGCCGCAGTAATTTCCGAACCGTAAATAGATAACCTGTATAACCCAGTTACTTCTGCGGTATGTTCGAGAGTGTTATTTTGTGGTGTCCATGTTGATGATCCTGATGCTACTGTATATACGATATTTTTAATTTGTTCATGTGGAATTTTAATCAGATCAGTTTTTGAACAATATTAGGTATTCCACTGACAATGTCGTTGAGTTTCATGTTAACGTCAGCTAGTTTTATGTCAACGGTTGGTTGATCCCCAAAAAAATCTTTAATGAGTTTGTTTATGTTTTTACGAAAATTTAAGAACGTTTCTAAATTTTTATAAAAAGTAGCACTAAGTGTAGTCATTTCATCACCGATTGTTTTTAACGAAGTTGAAATAGGAATTTCCTTATCATCAACATACTTTTTTGTTGCAGCATCAAAATCATATTCCGGTGTTCTAAGATTATTAATGCCGTTATTGTTCATGTTGAGAAATGCACGCATTATGCCACCGTTGACCAATACGTACTTAGATTCTTGATCGTCGACATATTTCTTTGTTGCGGCGTCTGTATCTGCGGTTGGGTTTCCAAGGTCTATAATTTTATTTTGATTCATAATAATGCCACCCGTAAATGAATCACCAGCTTTTTTGACATAATCGTTAATCGAGTTACCGGAATCTTGTATCTTACCTTGATTTGTAAAAGTAACAATATTATTAACAACCGCGGTGGGAATTCGTAGAAGTACATTTGACAGTTGTACATTACTCGTCTTTAATCGTCCTTGTTTATCCTGGAAAATGACAACTTCATTTTGATCTACACTTGTGAGATTTAATAAATTATCGATTTCATTTCTTAGCTGATCAAGAGTTGCGTATTTAGATAAGTCACCTTGATAACCTTCAGTCAATAAATCTCCTGTTAATGTTCCAAATTTTGTATAGTAGCTCATTATTTATTGTCTTACATAAAATTGTCAACATTATTTAGTTTAATATTACATAAAATTATATAACAACGATGGCGACGATATTAAACTTTGATACCGAGCGGTTGGTGAAACATAAACATAACAATGAACTTCCAGATTGTCATTATCTTATTGTTGGGCGAACTGGATCGGGAAAAACAAACTTGCTTATGAACTTACTTCTCGGCGATAATTTTAACTACGATCGAGTTTATATTTATACAATTAATCCACAACAAGATAAGTACGAGCTACTAAGCGAATATAATAACAAACTTCGTGATGATCTTGAGGCTGGTGAAGATTTTTTTATAATCAGACAGCCAGAAGATCTTATTCCAGTTAATCAACTTGATGCATCTGAACATAAGATAGTAGTTTTTGATGATATTCCGCTAAATAATACGGAGATGAATAAAATAAGATCATATTTTTCACTATCGCGAAATAAAAAGTGTAATTCTGTTTATTTAGCTCAAGGTTTTTATAATGTTGACAGATTTATTAGGCGAAATACCGGTTGTTTTATATTATTTCCAGGATTGGATAATGTTGACGTCAGAAATATTGCGAACGAACAATGTGGTGACGTAACAAAAGATAAATTTATTGAACTTTATCATAAAGCTACAAAAGATAAATATAACTTCTTCTTATTTGATAAACTTACACATGATCCAACTAAAATGTTTCGCTGTTGTATTAACATTTACTTACAGTAAGGCGTTTCAATTTTATAAAATTTATATATAATAATTATGGACAAACGAGCAAAATATAGAAAACATATAGAAGATCTAAAAAAAACTTGCTCAATCTCAAGCAGCATTTAAGCAAAGGGTACAACAGGCACGACGTGGACAAGTAACTGCCGCAGAAACAACAGCTACGATTCTCAAACCAGTTACTGAAGCACTTCTTGGGAAACAACCTGAAACTAAACCACTATCAGAAGAAGAACTTAAGCAACTACAAGAAAAAGGCTTGGTTGGATTAGTTAAAGAACAACAAGAAGCAGCTGCTGCAAAAATTATTGCTAGATCTGATGAGGAAAAAAGAATCTTAGCTGAGGCACTTGTAAAGAATATTGCTGACCCCACCGCTAGGCAAGCTGAACTAAACCGGCTGATCAATAATCCGATTTTATTTGAAAGAAGATTAGCAGAATTAACTTCACATGAAATTAGAAATATTTTAAGTGAAATATCAGAAAAAGTAGAATATATTGAAAAAGAACAAGAAAGAGTTGGCAAGTTAACATTAAAGTATATGGAAATTGGAGAGCAAAGACAATTTTTTAGAAAACAAGCAAATGATAAAATAACAGATGAGGAATATAATAATTTTTTAAAAGATAATAATATAAAATATATTGATAAAATAAGAACTTGGCCAGAAGAAAAATACAACGAACTTAATGATATATTAAATAAAATAATAACAGACAGTAATAATGCTAACGAAGAATTAAATAAAGCCACAGAAAAAGACGATATGTCTAAGCTCTCTGATATAATTAGGAAAGGTATTATCGCTGATACCTTAAAAACAACAGCGGAAGATTATAGAAAAAGAGAATATGGAAAAGGGTGGAATTTTCATAGGAAATTTAAATCAGTCGATGATATTCGAGTTAAAAACTATAAAAAATTTGTATTATCAAAAACTGGAGAAGGTGTAAAAATATTTACATCAACCGCTGAAATGATAGGTAGATTAATGCTATTAATATCATCAAAAGAAGCTGGTAATGTTAGTGTTGAAATTGATAATGAAATTGTTGATATACTTGATCATCTAAGATCAGAAAATTTATTAACATCTGACGAGTATGAAACTTTACACCGCGACTTAATATAAATCAAAGGACTTAATCTAGGCGATTTAATTTTATAAAAAATATAATAAATAACAATGTCAACAACACTATTGCTAGACTCAAGTCAAATAGAAGGAAATAGTGCAAATTTTACAGTAAATTACAACCCACCAATACAACTAGATCCTGCTAAACAATATGAGATTGGATTAATTTCTTGTACTTGTTGGAATGCCATGGCTAACGTGAAAACTGATGTTAATAATGAAATTTCATTTACTCCGGTTACAGCATCTCCAATATCAATAACAAGAAGATTAAAAATTCCACAAGGAGCTTATAACATTTCTGATCTAAACAGGGTTATAAAAGAAATAATAACAAAAACTGGTGGTGTGGCTGATAATTTCGAGTTGGCAGCGAATTATAACACGTTACGAGCTAGGATAACACTGAGAAATATGACTATCGATTTTGAACCAAGAGAAAAAAGTATTTCACAACTGATAGGATTCACTGGTAAAGTTTATAGTGCTCTTGATCAGGCTATTACATATGACGGTGAACTGCCAGTAAATATAACAGAAGTAAACACAATACTTGTTAATTGTTCTATTGCATCTGGATCTCACACATCAAAAGGCAGTAAGGGACAAACAATTTACAGTTTCTCACCAGAAGTTCCGCCAGGATCTCTTATGCAAATTAATCCGAGGCATATTATCTATTATCCGTTGATTGTTGAGAATCAAATCACAAGCATCACAATGCAATTAACAGACCAGTCGGGGAGACAAATAGATGTGAATAACGAAATTGTTACATATTATTTACACCTGCGCGTTGCATAGGCGCGTACAATCACGAAGTCGCAAAACTTTGTTATTGACAATAAAAATTATGCAACCTTAAATATAATGAAACAGAGGAAAAAAATTTATCGAAGAAAAATAGTAGGAGGATTTTTTGGAAGTATATTTACTAAAGTTATTGAAAATGTTCCGGGAATCGCGCGTAAAGTTGCACCAATTGCACTAGACGCAGGTAAAGCTTTTGCAACTGGGGCTGCATCTGCCGCTGGAACTGCGGTGGGACAAAAAATAGCTGATAAAATAAAAGGTGATCCACAACGTGGATTGCCGTCTGCATCTGATATAAAGCAAGTTATATCAGAAATCGCTCCAACAAAAGAAACTCAACGTGCTATGATAACAACAACGAAAAACTTTTATCACCGAAAGGCGAGCAGATTATACAAAAATTAATATCTAAAGTAACGGCGCCGCAATAAAATTTTATATAATCTAATAAATAAAAAATGTCTGTTAAAAATTATCTCGATTTAGCAGAAACGTATGACACCGATGACACTGTAACAGAATTTGAGTATGTTGAGTATCTCGATGAAAATTCTAATGAACCAAATAAAACTGGTATTAGAACATTTAATACTCGAGATGAAGATGTATTTCTACTGCCACATAAGGCAATGTTAGAAGTTCGCGGTCAGATTATGACAGTAGCTAATCCGCCTGTTGCAATTGCAGCTGGAACAGAAGTAGCTCTTATAAATAACGGCTGGTGTTTATTCAAAAGTGCTAGATATCAACTAGCTAATCAAACTGTAGAAGATATTTCAAGTCACTTACAAATTGCAAGTACAATCTTAAATATTATTTCGTTTTCCGATGATTACTCGAGATCAACTGCAACGAACATGATGTGGTTTAAAGATACTGGACGTGGTATAGCAGAATCAACCGAACTTTTCTCAAAAGGTGTTTTGGTACACGGAGCTGATGCCGCTGCAGATCTTCCAATTGTAAGAACTTTTCTTATTGTTAATGCAGCCGCACTAGGTATAGCTGCACCAGCTGTAGGTGCTAATGCAGACGCTGTGAGACTCTCACTTACTGCAGCTTGTAATAATCTTGGTATAACACCACCAGCTGCAGGTGCAGATGCCGTTGCAATGTTAGATTTAATCAACAACACAATTGACGTAAAAAATCCACGTTATAATAAAGGTTTTGCTAGGCGAAGATCACTTACAGCAGGATCACGTCAAATTACAATGATGCTTCCGTTAAGTACAATATTTGGCTTTTGTCGCGATTATGATAAAGTATTTCGTGGAGTTAAACATACACTTATTTTAGATCGGGCAGAACAAAACGACTGTCTGTTTAGGTCAGGTGGAGCTGATGTACAGTTTATCATAAACAAACTTGCGTTGTGGATGCCGCGTATAACTCCATCGATCACAAAAGCGGCAGAACTAAATAGTATGCTTGAGAAACATACAAACAAAATTTATTTTCAGCAGCATAAAATATATCAAACAGCAGTTCCAAATACTACCGACTACACATGGCGAGTTACAACAACATCAAGCGAACAACTACCGAGACAATTGTTTGTCGTATTTCAACAGCAAGCACAACGTGGTAACCAACAACAAAATAATGCGATATTTGATAATGCTGATGTTAGACGAATATATGCTAGACTAAATTCAAAGCAGTATCCAGAACGAGCTATAGAATGCAATTTTACAGATGATGCTAATAAAAATGTTACTCGACCGTACATGTATTTACTCGACGCACTACAAAAATATCAAGACGTTGAAGATGGATCTCAGATATCAGTAGAGGAATTTCGTACACTTTATCCAATATTTTATTTTGATGTTAGCAAACATAGCGAGAGATTAGTTGATTCAACAGCTGATATTGAAATTACCTGGACATTAGGAGCAGTTCCAGTAGCACAGTTGTATGTATACACGTTAGTGATCAGCGACAGATTTGTTACGATAGATTCTGTTGGAGGTAAAATGACAGTCCAAGTTTGAACAAACTTTGAGTTTAATCTGCAATCGTTATATAAGATGACAAAATATATTGTAAAAGAAATATATTTGACTGATGGTCAAGTTAAAAAATTAGCAGCTGCTGTTGCAAAGCAGAGACAGGTATCATTAAAGATTAATCCCAGCTCTCAAACAGGTATTTTAACAAAATTAATGTTAACCAAAAATCAAGCAAATAAATACGATCGCAAAAAAACCTTTTGTTTTAAATTTAAGTGCCGCACAAATAACAGTGATGGCAAACGACATCGTCGTCAAAGGTGGTTTTCTTGGTCCGACATTATCAGTACTAGCTAGCACTATAATACCAAAAATGTTACCAGTGTTAGGTACATTAGGATTAGCAGCAGCGTCTGGAGCAATATCTGGTGCAACGAAAAAAGCTGTTGAGGGTAAAGGTATCATTCGTGGAAGTGGAATAAAAAAATTGTGAATTTTATGTAATTGATATATTATAATGCCACAACGAAAAAAAAAATCGCCAACAACAAAACCACCAACAACAAAACCGCCAACAACAAAACCGCCAACAAAAAAAAAGAAAACAACAAAATCGCCAACACCAAAATGCAAATGCATATGCAATCAAACAAAACAAGGAGGAATTATTCCGTTCGCTCCACTTTTGCAGGACTAGCGGGAAGTCTGCTGCCAAATCTGCTAGGAATCGGACGTGGTCTAACATTGCCGGGAACACGGTCACATCGCTAAGTAACTTTGATATAATTGATAAGTTAAAAACAGTTCCTGGATTTCACGGAGTTTATTCTAAAGATGAACTCGCAGCAATAAAAACGCCGTCAGCTGTAAGTTCGTGTGTTATAAATATACAAGATTTCAATGACGGATCCGGTACGCATTGGGTAGCAGTTTATAATAATAATTATTTTGACTCGTTTGGACTTCCTCCGAGCGATGTAATAAAAAAAATACATAAACAAAAAATATAAAATAATATATTATTCGTCTAATCAACTTCAACCTGTTGGAACTTCTGCTTGCGGATATTATTGTATAATGTTCATTAAACAGATGTCCCGGAGTGAAAACTCCGGTGAGAACTCCGGTGAGAACTCCAGAGATTCTAATTTTTTAAAGTTTATTTTGCAGTTTGATAAGCAACCTTCTCACGCTAATGATGAGATTGCAATTAATTTTTTGTAAAGCTATCTAAAGCTTGCAATAAATTTTATCTAAACTTACAAATATATAATGTCAACATATTGTCTCAAATGTAAAACTAAAACAGAAAATAAGGATGAGACGACGGAAAAAACAAAAAATAATAGAATGATGCTAAAAAGTATTTGTGCTGTTTGTGGTAGAAAGAAAAGTATGTTTTTAAAGAAAACGTTTGGAGCTGGTTGCCCTCCTGACAAGATTATTTTAGTAGATGACTAAAAATATAGAATGATATGCAAGTGCGATTCTGACAGAGATTTATGCCTCGAGCAAAATAAAATTGTCACATACTGTCAACGTTGTAACAACAGAGAAATAATTGGAACAGGTATAGATATACATAAATTTATTGGCAAACTGCCGAAACCAAAAGGAGGTTGGACATTGCCAGGTCATAAATACACTGGACCTTATAATCCTCTTGATAAACAACTAGATGAAAATGATAATCCGCTGCCAGGACAGGAGCCTTATAATCAAGTTGATAGCATAGCAATGCGTCACGATATCTGTTACAGGGACAATGAGCAAGATAAGGCTGGCTGTGATAAAGTAATGTTGGACGAACTTCGTGATATAAAGCCAACAAATCTACGAGAACGTTTTGACAGAAGATCTGCTCAGGGAATGATAGGAGCAAAATATAAACTCGGACTCGGAAAAGAATTATACGATGATCTAGCGTCTGAGCTACATAAACCTAAAAAAAAAAGTTTACGCGACGTAAAGTTGTCGCAAATGCCGTTGATGATATCTGGGCGATAGATTTAGTAGATGTATCAAATCTAGCAGAATTTAACGTTGGAGCTGATGGCACTCCAAAGAAATATTTGTTTAATGTCATAGATATTTTTAGTAAATACGCGTTTAGTGTACCTGTTTCGGATAAGACAGGAACGTCGATTACTGATGCGTTAAAACAAATAATAACAAGTACAGAAAGAAAACCAAATAAAATCTGGACTGATCATGGAGCTGAGTTTTTTAACAAAAAGTTTGAGCAGTTTCTAGAACAAAATAACATTAAAAAATATGTTACAGGAAACGAGGGAAAAAGTGTTGTCGTCGAAAGATTTAATCGCACTCTAAACGAAAAAATACTTTAATATTTGACAGCTAAAAATACTAATAAATATATTGACAATTTACAAAACATTGTTGACAAGTACAATAACACGAAATATCGAGCCACTAAACTATCGCCAAACAACGCAATTAAAAATCCGATTCTTACAAATGAAAACATATATCGCAGACATAAATTTAAAGTCGGTGATAAAGTTAGAATTTCTTTGACGAAAAAAACATTTGAAAAAGGATTTACTCCAAACTGGACTGAAGAAGTGTTTGTAGTTGATAAAGTACTTTTAACAATACCTGTAACATACGCGCTAAAAGATCTGGCAGGGGAACTGATCATTGGTAGTTTTTATGAACAAGAACTTCAGAAAACTGAGCAAGATGTTTTCGTTATCGAAAAAGTGATTAGGAGAAAAGGTGATAAAAGTTTAGTTAAGTGGCGTGGGTATAGTGATAAATTTAACAGCTGGGTACCAACTAAGTCAATTTCATCGACTGCGATCCAATAACGTTATTATAAATTTGTTCGTATTTCACAAGCACAGATTTACATTTTATTGGTTTACATAATGAAATTAAATGCAATTTTCTTTCATTATCGACTGGCATTAAATTAAATATCTTAGCGAAAATAAAATCGTATTTTATGCTCCTTTGCTGGCCAGTTATTTTTAGATTTAAAAACGGCCTGATAAGCTGCCAAAATATCTGTTGTTCAGCAACAGTAAAATTAAATTTTATTATTTTTTTGGCAATATGATACTTAACATTATATCGTCCAGTTGTTGGTCTGCTGTAATTTGTTCTGTCAACGACGGTAACTATTTCATTATCATCGTCAGATTCATTGTTGTATAAAATATCATCTTCGCTATAGCTAGAAGATTTGTCTATTATATCGCTAGTGATTGGTAAAATTACTTGTGGTTTTGTGGTGATTTTATCGCTAGAGATGAAATCTCCTGCGACTTTAACATTGTCTGTGATTTTAACATTGTCTTCGATTGTATCTTCTGCATATATTTCAGCAAGTAGTTTCATCAAGTTCATGTTATAATATATTTTTATCTAATTTATTGTTATAAGATATGACTGACGAGGTAAAATATCATCAAAAAGTTAATGTATTAAACTATAACGAACTAACCGAAGCGGTAAGAAAATGTCTGTCGGGTTATAGTGCATATTCCGTTGACGTTATTGTTGATTCTCATAAAATATTACTAACAGCAGCAGAAAAAAATAAACTTAATGAAAATGCTTTTATAACATTAAAATTTGATCGCGATGATATTATAGCCTTTGCACATAGCTGTCTTACTAAGACAGAATTACGAAATATCATTAATCATCATATCTGAAAATAAATCTATCAAAAGTTGACATTGAAGTTGCTGTTTTAGTTCTGCCGTCGGCAACGTCTATTACTCTTTGTGGATGAATTTCAAGATGCTTTGCTGCAGCTGATATTGATTTAAATTTCATTTCTTCTCCAGTTTCTAAATTTACTGAAATAACTGATCTTCTAGGGTTTCTGAAATTATTACCGTCAGAATTAGATCCACGTCGGGTGTTTTCTTCTGGTGTAACTAGATCTAAATTTTCTAAACGATTATCAGTTTTATTTTTGTTAATATGGTCAATAATTAAATTATCTGGAATGATGTCATTAAATACTTCATAAACAAAACGATGAGACTGATAAGTAACTTGATCGACTATTATTCCTCTAACAGTTACCATGAGATACCCATATTATTCATAGAACCAACAACATTTTTAGTTTTTCTATTTCTAATAATACCACGATCGTTAGCCTCGTATAAATCAAAGACCGGGTGCGGCTGAAACTCGTTTTGTAAAGATAAGTTTTCGATATTGTCATCAGTAATCGAGCCATTTACTCGATAGACTCGCTGCCCTTCTGGAATATCCTCACAGAACAAAGTATAAATAAAATCTTTTCTAAACATTTCCGTTCTCTCAGAATTATCTCCCTTTACACTAATCTTATAACCCGCTGGTGTTGGTTTTCCTATAGATTTTTTAGATTTTATGTTAATAACCGAACCTAATATATTTCCAGCGTATAGGTTATACTTCGGATGAACGTAATAATACTCTTGCTCCTCTGCTGTCAATCGAATATATCTCAGATTTTGTGTCATTATATTATAAGGATTTTTGTTATCTCTAATTGTTTTTTTTTTTATTTTTTTCAAACCTGGACGCATGCGCTGTCATCAATCGAACAATCAATTAGATATTACACTGTAGTATAGCAATGCTGAAATTGCGTGATACAGCCAAAAAGAGTCTTATGGGAGAACCTGATAAAATAGCGACTGCCTTTACAGGATTCGACAACAGTTATCGGTTTGATAAACAAATCGTACTGGTAAATTTTACTGCAACAAATCTTTACCACCTGCTAGAGCCAACTGTAAAACGTGAACTTGAAAAACATAAGGGTCTAAGAATATTAGTGCAATATCATGTTATATTTTCAAAGCTACTCGTGACAGAGAAATCGACTGACAAGGAAATCGCAGACCCTTATATTAATGCAAAATCAAGACGTGTTTTGCTCGGGACCGATCTTTTGTCACTGGCTAATGAAATACACCAAGAAATTTGGAAAAAGATAGAAGAATATACCGAATCGGGTTCGGGTTGGAAGTTTGAAATGATCAAGGAAATTTTATTTCACACAATAAAATATAACGTATTACGCGGTAGTTTGTATATTGACCTACCACCAAAAATAAAAAATAAAAGATGCTGTATAAACATAAAAAACGTTGATAACAAATGTTTCCAATGGGCTGTTCTTTCCGCACTATTTCCAGCAGAAAAACACGCTGATCGCGTTGAGAAGTATATTAGTCACGTGTCAAGATTAAATTTTAAAGATATTGACTTTCCAGTGGCAGAAAATCAAATACCGAAGTTTGAAAAGCAAAATAATATTTCGATCAACGTTTTCGGACTAGATGAAAAAGAAAACGTATATCCGAGATATATTTCAGAAAAAGCTTCACAATCAACTATAAATTTACTGTTTTATAAAAATCATTATGTTTGGATTAAAAACTTCAACGGACTAGTTGGTAGACAGTATAATAAGGATAAGAACAAAAAATTCTTTTGTTATCGCTGCTTGCATGGTTGTACTAACAGTGAAATATTACAAAAGCATTTGCAGTACTGTAGTGATGTACAAAGAATAACAATGCCATCTAAAAAAGATAGTGTGTTACAGTTTGTCCATCATAATCACAAACTAAAAATTCCTTTCGTCATATACGCTGATTTTGAATGTTTACTTCAACCTGTACTTGGCGTAGAAAATAATCCTAATCAATCGAGTACAAGAAAAACTCAAAATCATGTTCCGTGCGGAGTAGCATACAAGGTAGTTTGTTGTACTGATTCGAGATTATCTAAACCAATTAAATTATATCGCGGTAAAAATCCAGCTATCTGGCTTCTCAAGCAGTTGATCAGCGAAGTTGATAGTATATTTGCTCGTTTGAAAAGAGTAACTCCAATGATGAAATTAACACCTCAGCAAGAATCTGATCATGAACAAGCAGAAATTTGTTATATTTGTGAAAAAGCTTTTAGTCCTGATAACGTCAGGGATAATAAAGTACATGACCATTGTCATTTGACCGGACAGTACCGTGGAGCGGCTCATGATCAATGTAATTTAAAATTTCATGCTCCAGATTTTATTCCAGTTATTCTTCACAACTTTCGAGGATATGATAGTCACATTATCGTAGAAGCTTTTGGTGATTCTGACGTAAAATCTCGTTTAAAACTCGATAACATCATCAAATGCATTCCAAATAATTTTGAAAAGTATATGTCAGTTACGCTAGGTAAATTGTGTTTTATTGACAGCCTGCAGTTTATGCCAGCATCATTAGATGAGCTTGTCAAAGGTTGTAGTAAGTTTGATAACCTACGAGACTGTTTTGGAGATAAATTTAATCTACTGACCAAAAAAGGAGTATTTCCATACGAATATCTCGACGACTGGAGTAAATTTGATGAAACATCTTTACCTGACAAAGACAAATTTTATTCGCAACTTAAAAATGAAAATATAACCGATGACGATTACAAGTACGCACAAAATATCTGGAAAGAATTTGATTGTGAGACGTTTGGTGATTATCATGATTTATACTTGAAAACTGATGTGTTATTATTAGCAGATGTTTTTGAAAGCTTTCGAGAAGTAAGTTATAATAATTACGAACTAGATCCTTGCTGGTATTATTCTGCCCCGGGTTGTCTTGGGACGCTCTGCTAAAGTTTAGCAAGGTAAGGTTAGAATTACTGACTGACGTTGATATGTTCAATTTTATCGAAAAAGGTATCAGAGGTGGTATTAGTGTGATAACGAAGAAATATGCTGAAGCAAACAACAAATACTTAAAAGAGTATAATCCTAAGCTTCCTTCGAAGTATATAGTTTATCTAAATTGTAATAACTTGTATGGGTATTCGATGGCAGAACCAATGCCTTTTGGTGGATTTCATTGGATCACGGCTGATCGATTTCTATCAGAGACAGAAAAAAAAAGATACCTGAAGATGTTTCATATTTCGTTGAAGTTGATCTCGATTATCCAACTTCGCTACACAAATTGCATAACGATTATCCTTTCTGCGCAGAATCAATGGTCATAGATTATAGTTTATTATCTGCAAAACAACAAGAGTCAGCATTACCAAGACAACATTCTATGGTCAAAAATCTAGTACCAAATTTACTCGATAAGAAAAATTATGTTTTGCATTACAAAGTTTTAAAACAAGCAGTCGATGCCGGCCTTGTGCTGAGAAAAGTTCATCGTGTATTAAAATTTAAACAATCACCTTGGATGAGAGGTTATATTAACTCGAACACTTCAAGAAGAGCTGCAGCAAAAACTGATTTTGAGAAAAACTTCTTTAAACTGATGAACAATTCCGTTTTTGGTAAGACGATAGAAAATATTAGGAAACGCGTAAATATCGAGCTAGTTAATGATGTCAATCGCAGAAACAAACTTGTGTCAGACGATGATTTTGTCAGCATGAAAATTTTTAATGAAAATCTTGTCGCGATACAGCGACGAAAAACAAATCTAAAACTAAACAAGCCGATTTACGTTGGAGCTTCAGTGTTAGATTTATCAAAGTGGCTGATGTATGATTTTCATTATAATTTTGTTAAAAATCAATGGCCGGCTAGTAGACTGTTGTTTACTGATACTGATTCGCTAGTATATGAAATTGAATGTGAGGACGTCTATCAGGACATGTATGATAATCGACATCTGTTTGATCTTTCCGATTACCCACGTGGCAGTAAATTTCATGACGATACAAATAAAAAGGTTATTGGTAAGTTCAAAGATGAAATGAACTCGAGCACCATCAAATACTTTATCGGATTGCGCAGTAAAATGTACGCCGTATTGTTAGACAATAATAAAATAACGAAAAAAGCAAAAGGTCTGCCTCGCGATTTTGTTAAAAAGTTTATGAAATTTGATGATTACAAGTACGCACTCGATGCTGATGGCGCTCGCGGCGGTGTTAGTTTTATAAGATCAATGGCTATTCGAACGAATCATCATAAGCTTGAAACAGATGTCATTATCAAACGTGGATTGTGTAATTTTGATGACAAACGTTATTGTGAAAATGGGGTAGATACATTTGCACTTGGGTATTGTCATGATGATAGATCTATACTTGACATTATCTTTTCCGACTAAAATTTTATCTAAACTTAAGAAATAATGTTTGAAAATTTGACAGTGACAAATAGCTACAATAGCAAGATCAAATATCTAATGATGGACGGCAAACAATTGACAGTTGAAATTAATAATGAAACATCAGGTATATGTTTTAGTGGAACTCGTGACAAGCTAAAACTTTCACTCATCAGATATGATAACAGCGAGTATTTCAATCACCTAGAACAATTGAGTCAGAAGTTGTTAGAGGAATTTAAAAACCTTCACAATCCGATCAGCCAACAAAAATATACGAAACTTACAATTGATCTTGATAGATCAAAAATATATTTTATCAATAAAATATATCCTCTTAACAAACCACAAATAAAAGACTTATTTGAGTCCCGTCGCTGTGTGAGCGGTAAAGTAAAATTTAGTCTCTACAATCGTGATAATGAAATATTTCTAATTTCAACAGTAGAAACATTAATCATTGGTAATGAGGTATAGATAATATCACTTACCTTTCTCGCTTTATGAATATCCGCCATAATGATTCCAAACGTTAAAAAATATCACAGGTGTAATAATTTCCGCATGATCTTTCGTACTGGTCAAACTCCTGCAGACTGATTTATAAAGCGTGTCTTGCCTTTTATATACTACATTCAATCTAGTTCGAGAACATTCTACGCATGCGCATTACGTTCTGACAAATTCCACATAATCACGCGATCTCTGTGACTCATGCAATAGTCATGCTTGTTATTAAAGATAATAAGTTACCTGTGTACCTGACTTCCTTATTAGGTAATGTAGTTGAAGTTTATGAGTAGAGGGGTGGGAGTAGTAAAGGAGGGGGGGGTAGTAGTAAAGGATAACCAGGTTGGGGGGGTGGGGGGTAGGAACCTGGTTATCCTTTACTACTATCGTTCCTAACTAGAACTAATCAGAACATGCAGCTTTAACGAGTAACATACGAGAATCAATGCGTGGAACTTATCAGCATATACGATTGATATATGAACCTATTACCATCGATGATTAATGTTTAGAATTTAAACACAAATATGAAAATATATTGGGGATAAAACTAGTTTTAATTATGCAATACTTACCCGTCGCTACTGTGCAGGTTTGTACGTGTTTTCATGCCGAAAAGCAACCGTCCGTTCGAAGTGACTACATCCTCCCATTGACTGGAGAATTGTCAGTATGATGCAGTCTACACATGCACCTGGCCTGGGATATGCTTAGAACAGTTTATCATTGTCATAGATGATGGACATCAGAGTGGTGTGTTATTAAGGCATTCGACAAAAGCGGCGGATAAATACTTCATAATTAAAATTAGCTTCCCCCCCGCCCCCCCAATACTACGTTTTAATACCAACCATACCTTAACCGTCGCTATTGCGCAGCTGAATTTGTCCGTTAGGTGGATAGGCTGATACTGTAATTATAAATGATCATCAAAACCAGAGAAACTGGAATGTACTCACCGTTAAGGGAGAGGTCCACGTTATAGAATATTCGTGTCTCGTTGTCCACATGAGCCGCAAAGATAGGCCCCAGAGAAGACATTCCTGTGCTGGTTGTGTGCGTGGTACCACTTCCCTCTCGGGAGGAAGCTACACGCTGCCTTGAACGTGAAGAGTGTCCGACGTCCCCATTTCGGGTGGGAGGCGATCGACTCATGCCACCGAAGATGCTAACGAGCGAAGGGGAAATGCAGTATGGGAACGCCAAATCACTGTCTTTATGACGTCCTCGAAGGAGGAGTGATTAAGGTAGCCAAGTGAGTCAGCAACGGCTAAAAACTCATGGGCTCTAAAAATCCCGGTTGATAAAGGAGAGAAACGGATTCGTAATCTCCATTATACCGGAGACAGTCTGTGTCATTAAAAAAGACATGACTCTCACTACATCTTTTTTCAGACGCTACAGCATGTGTAAACACAGTCTTGACTGTGAGGTTCTGAAAGGAGGCCCCATAGTATGGTTGATAGAGAATTTTGGTTCAAGAATACAAAACGCAAGAAAAACTTTATCTGGGCTTAAGAGTGGGGGAGACATGTCTCTGCAGCTCAAAGTAATAATGAGGTCCACAAGGTGCTAATCAGAACCGATTGCTGAGTCCTGATAGAATTTAAGTGTGTTGGAAATTAGAGCTCTTTAACTCTTGATAGTTGATACTGAACAGCTTTTGTTGTCGAAAAGTAACGAACGAAAATCAGAAACGGAAGTTACAGAGGAACAGCTGGGATGGTGTTTCCTACTGTACCAACCACAGAAGATCCTCAACCTGGCATCATAGACCTTGGATATCAGAACTCTCCTGGCATGAATGATGCAACTGGCAGTCCGGCCCGAAAGCTTGTTCTGGCGGATAGATCGCCAGCAATGAGCCAAACATGAAGGTGGATAATGTATGGGCTGTTGAGTAGGATGGAACCCTGTTTTTCTACAGAAGATCTCTCTTGTGGGGAAGAGACCTGGATTGATCTATCAATAGGTCTAGAAAATCGTTGAACAATGATCGGTGTGGCCACAGTGGATCTATGAGACTTATATAAGCAGTGCAAGTTCGAACGTGTAGCAGAACTTGGTAGGAGTCGGAAAGGTGGAAAAACATACGCCAACATAAAAAGATCCCATTGGAAGTTGAATGCGTCTATTGCAGGTGCTCTTTGTTGCGGGAGTGGAAAGATGTAATAGGGAAGTATATTGTTGAGTCTGGTGGCAAAAAGGTCCACCAGATGTTTCCCCAAAGTGAATAGAGGGACTCTGTTGTAGAGCACTAAAAAGTCTATTGCATGAGGACTGTTTTCCCTGACCTGGATAGACTATCCGCTTAAACGTTTTTTCTTCCCTGCAGTATGGCAAAGTTGGAGGGTGGTTTTCACCGAGGTTACCCATTGGATGGAAATTCCCGACCTCCACGTAAAGGGAAGGGACATGTGTGCCTACCCGACATCAGAGATACGATACGACTGATATGACCATGACACATCGACCCCATACTTTGTCGATGCACACTTGCAATGCTAGAAATAAGGATCTCTTTTATATATTAGACCCCAAAGAATTATGCCCTCCAGCTATAAATGAGCTCTCCAACCGAATCTGACGCGTCGGCGAACAAATAGTTATGGATGTCAGATGCATGCATGGCAATTCCATTCAGAAATCTGTCCCGATTCCTCCACCTGCACAAATTGTAACGAAAGTCTGGCCCTAGATAATTTACAGCTGACAGAGAATTTCTGTGTGGTTTCCACATTGCGTGATGGAGAAACTGTAGAGGGTGCATAAGAAGACATCCTAAGGAAAGCATATCCGCAGCGGTGTTCAAAGTTCCCAATAAGGAGTGGTAAAGGAGAGCGGACTACGAGGTTTTGACTCATAGCACCTCTAAAATTGCCAGGATTCAATCTATGCGATCCAGTGGAACCCGGATAAAGTTCTGGTTCGTGAGGAAATTCATCCAAATAAACGAAAACCTGAGATGGTATGAGTTCTTACTTCTCGAAGCTGGATAAAAGACCCAACCGAGTCAATGTGGACCATCAACGGAACAGATCAGGACGGAGAGACTCGACCTGAACGTTGTGGATCAGGCAGCCATCAAAATACTGGAGAATCGGGGTTCTCAGTAAACAGAGATACACCACTACTACTCCTATAATTCAGATGCAGACTCTGGATGAGCGAGAGATTCCGAAAGGCAGAACTCAGACTTGAAACAACAAACGTCCTGGTCCAAGCAAAACCTCGGGTACTTCCGATGTGGAGGAAAAATTGGGATGTGCAAATATGCATCCTGAACTTCGATAGAGACTTCTCAATCTGACAGACTCATCGCGTTCTGGATTGAAGAAGTAATCCCCATCTTGAAATCTTCCTCAAGAAGAAACTGGTTTAATGGGGAGAGATCTATGATGATACAAAATTTCCCGCTTTATGTGGTAATCAGGAATATTCGGGAGTAGAATGCGGGAGAGTGATCGTTTGAAACCCTTTCGAATGCCCCTTCGTGCAAAAGGGTGTGTACCTGTTCCCTTAATTTCACCAGATTGAACTGATGAAATAACATGAAAGTCCTTGATAGAGGGGTTCGTCATCATCTATAACCCTCCGAGCGTGAGATTGGTTGGGCATAACTATGTCCTTCGGGGAAAGTGTCATAGTATCACGTTGCGCCATTTCCCGTATTGCTTCGTCAAGGTGTGAAATGGCTCTATTTGTTGTAGAAATTACAGGATGTAGATGATACCGCTAGTCTTTCCTGGATGATACTATGCCTGCAGCCTTCCTGGTGGATGCCACCTGCAGAGGAGGTGTTGACCAAGAGTCGCGCCATCACCGCTACTAGGATCAAATAGCCGAAGGGGGTTTAAGGGACCAATTACAATGAGGTGGAGAGCTCCACATCTCATAATTACTAGTGGGATAAAATGGAATGGAAGGGGGCATATCAATCCGATCCACTTGCCTAATCGAGCCCGGTGGGCAGACTTCCAATCCTGCATAGGATGGGATAGAGAGGGGTACTCAGTCCGTACTCTGTCTCCATACTTTTAGACTACTGAGTGATATTCGAAGAATACTTCATTCTCAACTGATTGATCACTCAGTATGGTGCACCAGCTCCCGTGAGGGAAACACAATGTCTCAATGGACATGTGATGTGTGGTATACTACATTCCAAACTGGAGTGAGCAACACTCTGCGAATGGCACGATGTGTGCAGTACACCACCTCCTTAACGGGAGGGAACAACACGCTATCACGGGTATAAAGTGTGCAATGCATCTTTCTGACGGTAAAGAGAATATTTGTACGATGCACTACCCACCTATCGGATAGGAGCAATACGCCACAGTGAATGTGTGCTGTGCACCACCCCCCTAACGAGAGGGAGTAACACTCTGTCGTGAATACGTGTGGGGTGCACCACCTCCCTTAGCAGGAAGGAGCAACAGCCCGCCGTGAATGAGATGTGCGATCCATCTCCTTCTTCTCAGTAACAACACGAGCATGAAGTGTCCGAAATCACCTCCTTCTCGGAATGATCGACTCCTCGAACGTTCAGTTCTTCTTTTTTCTGGAAGGACCTTAAGGGCCGCCCAAGAATTTGGTCCCATAAAGTCCTGGGACCCTGAAGTGCTCTTTGCAGCTGACGAGCTAATCCTCTCACAGAATCTTGAGGGGGGGGGAGGGGGGCATGCGAGAGAAAAACAAAACACATTCGACGATGAGCAGGAAGGAATTTTCCTCTGCCGCGCATAGGTGAGGATGGAATCAGTTAGATTCCAGGTATCTGAAGGCCATAATGTGGAATGTACACAACGAATTTTCAGTGTTCGCTTGTAGCAATATATGCAGACTGGGTGCCATACAAACTGCCATACAGACTCTCTTGACATTATTCTGAAAAATGAAATAACGACAATATATTTAGATGTCACGCGTACACTAACTTGGTTGAAACTAGCAACTAGATTTCACCGATCGTATGTTAAAATGTTTGATGGAAAGAGAGGGACACACAAGTCTCTTGCTACCATATAAGGTTAAGCAGTTAGTGATGTTATGCCGAAGCACGAGGTTTTTGTTGTTTGTTTGTTTTTAAAAATAGGATGGTATAAGCAAACCCCTAATGAACGGGATACGCGAGGTAACTCTTATGTCCCTTAAAGAACTGAATATTCCACAAAGGTAAAAATGTTGCCGGCACATAATTTAAATTACGGAACGTCAGTACTGGAATATTTAATATATCAGACAATTATATCATGCTATACGGATAGGAACAAAAAATGCAAGTTTATATTTCACATAACTCTACAGCTGAAGGTTGCTCATGAAAGTGGATAGCTTCCTGACAAAACTAGTTGTATTGTGATAATACAATCTGACTTTACTCTATAAGTACCGTGGTTATGGCGACATCCATGGCCAGAGAGCTTAAGGTAATCAGATTTCTCATTGCAAGCACTTTGCTCGTGCACCATTAGCTAAAGAAAAAAAAAATAAACTATCCTCCGCAGCACGTACGCTGTAACGAAACCCGCATACATTTTTTTCGTATAGAATGCATTGACATTAAGCCCACACAATTCCGTGACAAGTATTTTTTAAAGAATTGGTGAATCTATATAATTCTGGCAATATGTTATCAGAATAATGGAGTGGTGTTAATGTTACAGCAAAGAGTAAATATCTGTTTCGTTTAAATGCATCACAGAGGTTAGTCAAAGACCCTCAAAAGATGTATGCTTTCAAATACTAATCTGACTTTTATTAAAAATTAATAGACTTATGTATTATCCTAGACTTGCAACATGGTCAGTCATATGAGAAAAAATGTGAAAAGTCATTATTTGATATTATTCAGAAATGAATGAAGTCCTGGTGTTAAATAAGCTACCCAGTGTGGATGATAAAGCGGACGTATACACCGATGATGTAATTAGAGAATGTAGTACATCTAGTAGCAGCGAAGATAATACAGTATAAACTAAATAAAGAGATGCCTTTTAGCATTATAATATATCGAATCCCCAACGACTTTTGTTCGTAAGAATGGGAAATATTTAGAAGATGCAGAGCCTAAGCGATAGATATATTGTTAGCCTGGTTGTTAATAACGTTGACCAAGTCGAGCTTGTGATTTGTCAAGATCAAAGTGTAGAACTTAACATATTTAACGTAGATATTCAAGATATTGTTCCAAGGCTGCTATGCATTGTTGCAAAGATTCTGCTCAAAGTCAGTGAAATCGGAAAATCAAAGTTTCTGGTGTATCGGTTGCATTTATCAACGACTACGTCGATGTGAATACAAAACTGAATGTTAAAAGTCCGGGGATATAATGAGCGGAGACCGTATTATGAGCGGGAACCGAATTCATCTGGTTCAAGAGCCCATCGATGATGATGATGCTGCGACGAAACAATAAGTGGATATAAAGATCACATAAGTACCTTTACCACCACGCGTAGTAACTACATGAAATGTATTTAAATCAATATTAATCAAAGAAGCAGAAAAAACACTAACGTATTAACCCTAGTAAATGGTCGACTTGTTTTGAGTTCTATCGACAATGGCTTTGATAGACCTAAAGGCCACATCTTTTAATTGCGCGAATTTGATTCATGCTTGCATTTTAACCGGAAATAATGGCGGGTAGGGTCGAATAACGATGTTAATAAGTGATCATCGGCATTGTGATATACAACTACATATATCATTTATAACCAAAACCATAA
>JAECUM010090846.1:0-30282 GCA_016617855.1 Megalonaias nervosa
CAGAACCGGTTCAAATCGGTTTATTCCATGCCGATTTTCTACGTTAATTCATTACCTGACAGGTTTTATCCTCCTTAGACCTTTTCAAACCGGTTGCATCCGGTTCCAGCTGGTTCCATCCGTTTAAAAGTAGTCCAGAGCAGTTGATACTGGTTCAGATATGGTTCAATCTGGTTTATTCCATCCAGATTTTGTATGTTAATTCATTATTGGACAGGTTTTTTCCGGTTTAAACCGGTTCAAACCGGTTCCATCCGGTTCTCATTGGTCCCATCCGTTTCAAACCAGTCCAGAGCAGTTGATACTGGTTCAGAACCGGTTGAAACCGGTTTATCCCATGCCGATTTTGTATGTTAATTCATTATTAGACAGGTTTTATCCGCTTTATACCGGTTCAAACCGGCTCCATCCGGTTCTAACTCCTTCCAGCCGGTTCAAACCAGTTCAGAGCAGTTGATACTGGGTCAGAACCGGTTCAAATCGGTTTATTCCATGCCGATTTTCTACGTTAATTCATTACCTGACAGGTTTTATCCTCCTTAGACCTTTTCAAAATGGTTCCATCCGGTTCCAGCTGGTTCCATCCGTTTAAAAGTAGTCCAGGGCAGTTGATACTGGTTCAGATCCGGTTCAATCTGGTTTATTCCATCCCGATTTTGTATGTTAATTCATTATTGGACAGGTTTTATCCGGTTTAAACCGGTTCAAACTGGTTCCATCCGGTTCTAACTGGTTCCATCCGTTTCAAACCAGTCCAGAGCAGTTGACAGTGGTTCATAACCGGTTCAAACCGGTTTATTCCAAGCCGATTTTGGATGTGAATTCATTATTGGACAGGTTTAATCCGGTTAATTCCTGTTCAAACCGGTTCCATCCGGTTCTAACTGGTTCCATCCGTTTGAAACCGCTCCAGAGAAGTTGATACTGGTTCATAACCGGTTCAAACCGGTTTATTCCATGCCGATTTTGTACGTTAATACATTATTGGACAGGTTTAGTCCGGTTGAAACCGGTTGAAACCGGTTCCAACCGCATCCATCTGATTCCATCCGTTTCAAACCAATCCAGAGCAGTTGATACTCTTTCATAACCGGTTCATACCGGTTTATTCCATGCCGATTTTGTATGTAAATCATTATTGGACAGGTTTTATCCGGTTTAAAGCGGTTCAAACCGGTTCCATCCAGTTCTAACTGGTTCTATCCGTTTCAAGCCATTCCAGAGCAGTTGATACTGGTTCATTACCGGTTGAAACCGGTTTATTCCATGCCGATTTTCTATGTTGATACATTATTGGACAGGCTGTATCCGGCTTAAACCGGTTCAAACCGGTTCCATCCGGTTCTCATTGGTCCCATCCGTTTCAAACAGGTCGAAAGCAGGTGACACTGGTTCATAACCGGTTCAAACCGATTTATTTGCTGCTCATTTTGTATATTAATACATCAATGGACATTTTTTATCTGGTTGAAACCGGTTCAAACCGGTTCCATCCGCTTCTAACTGCTTCCACCCGTTTCAAACCAGTCCAGAGCAGTTGATTCCTGTTCAGATCCGATTCAATCTGATTTATTCCATGCCGATTTTTATGGTAATTCATTGTTGGACAGTTTTTATCCGGTTGAAACCGGTACAAACCGGTTCCATCCGGTTCCAACTGGTTTCATCTGTTTCAAACCAGTCCAGAGCAGTTGACACTGGTTCATAACCGGTTCAAACCGGTTTATTCCAAGCCGATTTTGGATGTGAATTCATTATTGGACAGGTTTAATCCGGTTAATTCCTGTTCAAACCGGTTCCATCCGGTTCTAACGGGTTCCATCCGTTTGAAACCGCTCCAGAGAAGTTGATACTGGTTCATAACCGGTTCAAACCGGTTTATTCCATGCCGATTTTGTATGTTAATACATTATTGGACAGGTTTAGTCCGGTTGAAACCGGTTGAAACCGGTTCCAACCGCATCCAACTGATTCCATCCGTTTCAAACCAATCCAGAGCAGTTGATACTCTTTCATAACCGGTTCAAACCGGTTTATTCCATGCCGATTTTGTATGTTAAATCATTATTGGACAGGTTTTATCCGGTTTAAACCGGTTCAAACTGGTTCCATCCGGTTCTAACTGGTTCCATCCGTTTCAAGCCAGTCCAGAGCAGTTGATACTGGTTCATTACCGGTTGAAACCGGTTTATTCCATGCCGATTTTCTATGTTGATACATTATTGGACAGGCTGTATCCGGTTTAAACCGGTTCAAACCGGTTCCATCCGGTTCTCACTGGTTCCATCCGTTTCAAACAGGTCGAAAGCAGGTGACACTGGTTCATAACCGGTTCAAACCGATTTATTTGCTGCCCATTTTGTAGATTAATACATCATTCGACAGGTTTTATCTGGTTGAAACCGGTTCAAACCGGTTCCATCCACTTCTAACTGCTTCCACCCGTTTCGAACCAGTCCAGAGCAGTTGATTCCTGTTCAGATCCGGTTCAATCTGGTTTATTCCATGCCGATTTTTATGGTAATTCATTATTGGACATTTTTTATCCGGTTGAAACCGGTTCAAACCGGTTCCATCCGGTTTCAACTGGTTCCATCCGTTTCAAACCAGTCCAGAGCAGTTGATACTGGTTCAGAACCGGTTCAAACAGGTTTATTCCATGCCGATTTTGTATGTTAATTCATTATTGGACAGGTTTTATCCGGTTTAAACCGGTTCAAACTGGTTCCATCCGGTTCTAACTGGTTCCATCCGTTTCAAACCAGTCCAGAGCAGTTGACACTGGTTCATAACCGGTTCAAACCGGTTTTTCCAAGCCGATTTTGGATGTGAATTCATTATTGGACAGGTTTAATCCGGTTAATTCCTGTTCAAACCGGTTCCATCCGGTTCTAACGGGTTCCATCCGTTTGAAACCGCTCCAGAGAAGTTGATACTGGTTCATAACCGGTTCAAACCGGTTTATTCCATGCCGATTTTGTATGTTAATACATTATTGGACAGGTTTAGTCCGGTTGAAACCGGTTGAAACCGGTTCCAACCGCATCCAACTGATTCCATCCGTTTCAAACCAATCCAGAGCAGTTGATACTCTTTCATAACCGGTTCAAACCGGTTTATTCCATGCCGATTTTGTATGTTAAATCATTATTGGACAGGTTTTATCCGGTTTAAACCGGTTCAAGCCGGTTCCATCCGGTTCTAACTGGTTCCATACGTTTCAAGCCAGTCCAGAGCAGTTGATACTCTTTCATAACCGGTTGAAACCGGCTTATTCCATGCCGATTTTCTATGTTGATACATTATTGGACAGGCTGTATCCGGTTTAAACCGGTTCAAACCGGTTCCATCCGGTTCTCACTGGTTCCATCCGTTTCAAACAGGTCGAAAGCAGGTGACACTGGTTCATAACCGGTTCAAACCGATTTATTTGCTGCCCATTTTGTATATTAATACATCATTGGACAGGTTTTATCTGGTTGAAACCGGTTCAAACCGGTTCCATCCGCTTCTAACTGCTTCCACCCGTTTCAAACCAGTCCAGAGCAGTTGATTCCTGTTCAGATCCGGTTCAATCTGGTTTATTCCATGCCGATTTTTATGGTAATTCATTATTGGACATTTTTTATCCGGTTGAAACCGGTTCAAACCGGTTCCATCCGGTTTCAACTGGTTCCATCCGTTTCAAACCAGTCCAGAGCAGTTGATACTGGTTCAGAACCGGTTGAAACCGGTTTATTCCATGCCGATTTTGTATGTTAATTCATTATTAGACAGGTTTTATCCGCTTTATACCGGTTCAAACCGGCTCCATCCGGTTCTAACTCCTTCCACCCGGTTCAAACCAGTTCAGAGCAGTTGATACTGGGTCAGAACCGGTTCAAATCGGTTTATTCCATGCCGATTTTCTACGTTAATTCATTACCTGACAGGTTTTATGCTCCTTGGACCTTTTCAAAATGGTTCCATCCGGTTCCAGCTGGTTCCATCCGTTTAAAAGTAGTCCAGAGCAGTTGATACTGGTTCAGATCCGGTTCAATCTGGTTTATTCCATCCCGATTTTGTATGTTAATTCATTATTGGACAGGTTTTTTCCGGTTTAAACCGGTTCAAACTGGTTCCATCCGGTTCTAACTGGTTCCATCCGTTTCAAACCAGTCCAGAGCAGTTGACACTGGTTCATAACCGGTTCAAACCGGTTTATTCCAAGCCGATTTTGGATGTGAATTCATTATTGGACAGGTTTAATCCGGTTAATTCCTGTTCAAACCGGTTCCATCCGGTTCTAACTGGTTCCATCCGTTTGAAACCGCTCCAGAGAAGTTGATACTGGTTCATAACCGGTTCAAACCGGTTTATTCCATGCCGATTTTGTATGTTAATACATTATTGGACAGGTTTAGTCCGGTTGAAACCGGTTGAAACCGGTTCCAACCGCATCCATCTGATTCCATCCGTTTCAAACCAATCCAGAGCAGTTGATACTCTTTCATAACCGGTTCAAACCGGTTTATTCCATGCCGATTTTGTATGTAAATCATTATTGGACAGGTTTTATACGGTTTAAAGCGGTTCAAACCGGTTCCATCCGGTTCTAACTGGTTCTATCCGTTTCAAGCCATTCCAGAGCAGTTGATACTGGTTCATTACCGGTTGAAACCGGTTTATTCCATGCCGATTTTCTATGTTGATACATTATTGGACAGGCTGTATCCGGTTTAAACCGGTTCAAACCGGTTCCATCCGGTTCTCATTGGTCCCATCCGTTTCAAACAGGTCGAAAGGAGGTGACACTGGTTCATAACCGGTTCAAACCGATTTATTTGCTGCTCATTTTGTATATTAATACATCATTGGACAGGTTTTATCTGGTTGAAACCGGTTCAAACCGGTTCCATCCGCATCTAACTGCTTCCACCCGTTTCAAACCAGTCCAGAGCAGTTGATTCCTGTTCAGATCCGATTCAATCTGATATATTCCATGCCGATTTTTATGGTAATTCATTGTTGGACAGTTTTTATCCGGTTGAAACCGGTTCAAACCGGTTCCATCCGGTTCCAACTGGTTTCATCTGTTTCAAACCAGTCCAGAGCAGTTGATACTGGTTCAGAACCGGTTCAAACCGGTTTATTCAATCCCGATTTTGTATGTTAATTCATTATTGGACAGGTTTTATCCGGTTTAAACCGGTTCAAACTGGTTCCATCCGGTTCTAACTGGTTCCATCCGTTTCAAACCAGTCCAGAGCAGTTGACACTTGTTCATAACCGGTTCAAACCGGTTTATTCCAAGCCGATTTTGGATGTGAATTTATTATTGGACAGGTTTAATCCGGTTAATTCCTCTTCAAACCGGTTCCATCCGGTTCTAACGGGTTCCATCCGTTTGAAACCGCTCCAGAGAAGTTGATACTGGTTCATAACCTGTTCAAACCGGTTTATTCCATGCCGATTTTGTATGTTAATACATTATTGGACAGGTTTAGTCCGGTTGAAACCGGTTCCAACCGCATCCAACTGATTCCATCCGTTTCAAACCAATCCAGAGCAGTTGATACTCTTTCATAACCGGTTCAAACCGGTTTATTCCATGCCGATTTTGTATGTTAAATCATTATTGGACAGGATTTATCCGGTTTAAACCGGTTCAAACCGGTTCCATCCGGTTCTAACTGGTTCAATCCGTTTGAAGCCATTTCAGAGCAGTTGATACTTCTTCATTACCGGTTGAAACCGGTTTATTCCATGCCGATTTTCTATGTTGATACATTATTGAACAGGCTGTATCCGGTTTAAACCGGTTCAAACCGGTTCCATCCGATTCTAACTGCTTCCACCCGTTTCAAACCAGTCCAGAGCAGTTGATTCCTGTTCAGATCCGATTCAATCTGGTTTATTCCATGCTGATTTTTATGTCAATTCATTATTGGACAGGGTTTATCCGGTTGAAACCGGTTCAAACCGGTTCCATCCGGTTTCAACTGGTTCCATCCGTTTCAAACCAGTCCAGAGCAGTTGATACTGGTTCAGAACCGGTTGAAACCCTTATATTCCATGCCGATTTTGTATGTTAATTCATTATTAGACAGGTTTTATCCGCTTTATACCGGTTCAAACCGGCTCCATCCGGTTCTAACTCCTTCCACCCGGTTCAAACCAGTCCAGAGCAGTTGATACTGGGTCAGAACCGGTTCAAACCGGTTTATTCGATGCCGATTTTGTATGTTAATTAATAATCTGAAAGGTTTTATCCTCCTTAAACCTTTTCAAACCGGTTCCATCCGGTTCCAGCTGGTTCCATCCGTTTAAAAGTAGTCCAGAGCAGTTGATACTGGTTCAGATCCGGTTCACTCTGGTTTATTTCATGCCGATTTTTATGGTTAATCATTATTGGACAGGTTTTATTCGGTGGAAACCGGTTCAAACCGGTTCCATCCGGTTTCAACTGGTTCCATACGTTTCAAACCAGTCCAGAGCAGTTGATACTGGTTCAGAACCGGTTCAAACCGGTTGATTCCATGCCGATTTTAGATGTGAATTCATTATTGGACAGGTTTAATCCGGTTAATTCCTGTTCAAACCGGTTCCATCCGGTTCTAACCGGTTCCATCCGTTTGAAACCGCTCCAGAGAAGTTGATACTGGTTCATAACCGGTTCAAACCGGTTTATTCCATGCCGATTTTGTACGTTAATACATTATTGGACAGGTTTAGTCCGGTTGAAACCGGTTGAAACCGGTTCCAACCGCATCCAACTGATTCCATCCGTTTCAAACCAATCCAGAGCAGTTGATACTCTTTCATAACCGGTTCAAACCGGTTTATTCCATGCCGATTTTGTATGTTAAATCATTATTGGACAGGTTTTATCCGGTTTAAACCGGTTCAAACCGGTTCCATCCGTTTCTAACTTGTTCGATCCGTTTCAAGCCAGTCCAGAGCAGTTGATACTGGTTCATTACCGGTTGAAACCGGTTTATTCCATGCCGATTTTCTATGTTGATACATTATTGGATAGGCTGTATCCGGTTTAATCCGGTGCAAACCGGTTCCATCCGGTTCTCACTATTTCCATCCGTTTCAAACAGGTCGAAAGCAGGTGACACTGGTTCCTAACCGGTTCAAACCTATTTATTTGCTGCCCATTTTGTATATTAATACATCATTGGACAGGTTTTTTCTGGTTGAAACCGGTTCAAACCGGTTCCATCCGCGTCTAACTGCTTCCACCAGTTTCAAACCAGTCCAGAGCAGTTGATTCCTGTTCAGATCCGGTTCAATCTGGTTTATTCCATGCCGATTTTTATGGTAATTCATTATTGGACAGTTTTTATCCGGTTGAAACCGGTTCAAACCGGTTCCATCCGGTTTCAACTGGTTCCATCCGTTTCAAACCAGTCCAGAGCAGGTGATACTGGTTCAGAACCGGTTGAAACCGGTTTATTCCATGCCGATTTTGTATGTTAATTCATTATTAGACAGGTTTTATCCGCTTTATACCGGTTCAAACCGGCTCCATCCGGTTCTAACTCCTTCCACCCGGTTCAAACCAGTTCAGAGCAGTTGATACTGGGTCAGAACCGGTTCAAATCGGTTTATTCCATGCCGATTTTCTACGTTAATTCATTACCTGACAGGTTTTATCCTCCTTAGACCTTTTCAAACCGGTTCCATCCGGTTCCAGCTGGTTCCATCCGTTTAAAAGTAGTCCAGGGCAGTTGATACTGGTTC
Source organism: Megalonaias nervosa (assembly GCA_016617855.1). NCBI lineage: Eukaryota > Metazoa > Mollusca > Bivalvia > Unionida > Unionidae > Megalonaias > Megalonaias nervosa. The sequence goes on from JAECUM010090846.1 coordinate 7,732, forward strand.
AGATCCGGTTCAATCTGGTTTATTCCATCCCGATTTTGTATGTTAATTCATTATTGGACAGGTTTTTTCCGGTTTAAACCGGTTCAAACTGGTTCCATCCGGTTCTAACTGGTTCCATCCGTTTCAAACCAGTCCAGAGCAGTTGACACTGGTTCATAACCGGTTCAAACCGGTTTATTCCAAGCCGATTTTGGATGTGAATTCATTATTGGACAGGTTTAATCCGGTTAATTCCTGTTCAAACCGGTTCCATCCGGTTCTAACTGGTTCCATCCGTTTGAAACCGCTCCAGAGAAGTTGATACTGGTTCATAACCGGTTCAAACCGGTTTATTCCATGCCGATTTTGTACGTTAATACATTATTGGACAGGTTTAGTCCGGTTGAAACCGGTTGAAACCGGTTCCAACCGCATCCATCTGATTCCATCCGTTTCAAACCAATCCAGAGCAGTTGATACTCTTTCATAACCGGTTCAAACCGGTTTATTCCATGCCGATTTTGTATGTAAATCATTATTGGACATGTTTTATCCGGTTTAAAGCGGTTCAAACCGGTTCCATCCGGTTCTAACTGGTTCTATCCGTTTCAAGCCATTCCAGAGCAGTTGATACTGGTTCATTACCGGTTGAAACCGGTTTATTCCATGCCGATTTTCTATGTTGATACATTATTGGACAGGCTGTATCCGGTTTAAACCGGTTCAAACCGGTTCCATCCGGTTCTCATTGGTCCCATCCGTTTCAAACAGGTCGAAAGCAGGTGACACTGGTTCATAACCGGTTCAAACCGATTTATTTGCTGCTCATTTTGTATATTAATACATCATTGGACAGGTTTTATCTGGTTGAAACCGGTTCAAACCGGTTCCATCCGCTTCTAACTGCTTCCACCCGTTTCAAACCAGTCCAGAGCAGTTGATTCCTGTTCAGATCCGATTCAATCTGATTTATTGCATGCCGATTTTTATGGTAATTCATTGTTGGACAGGTTTTGTCCGGTTTAAACCGGCTCAAACCGGTTCCATCCGGATTCAACTGGTTTCATCTGTTTCAAACCAGTCCAGAGCAGTTGATACTGGTTCAGAACCGGTTCAAACCGGTTTATTCAATCCCGATTTTGTATGTTAATTCATTATTGGACAGGTTTTATCCGGTTTAAACCGGTTCAAACTGGTTCCATCCGGTTCTAACTGGTTCCATCCGTTTCAAACCAGTCCAGAGCAGTTGACACTTGTTCATAACCGGTTCAAACCGGTTTATTCCAAGCCGATTTTGGATGTGATTTATTATTGGACAGGTTTAATCCGGTTAATTCCTCTTCAAACCGGTTCCATCCGGTTCTAACGGGTTCCATCCGTTTGAAACCGCTCCAGAGAAGTTGATACTGGTTCATAACCTGTTCAAACCGGTTTATTCCATGCCGATTTTGTACGTTAATACATTATTGGACAGGTTTAGTCCGGTTGAAACCGGTTGAAACCGGTTCCAACCGCATCCAACTGATTCCATCCGTTTCAAACCAATCCAGAGCAGTTGATACTCTTTCATAACCGGTTCAAACCGGTTTATTCCATGCCGATTTTGTATGTTAAATCATTATTGGACAGGATTTATCCGGTTTAAACCGGTTCAAACCGGTTCCATCCGGTTCTAACTGGTTCCATACGTTTCAAGCCATTCCAGAGCAGTTGATACTTGTTCATTACCGGTTGAACAAGGTTTATTCCATGCCGATTTTCTATGTTGATACATTTTTGTACAGGCTGTATCCGGTTTAAACCGGTTCAAACCGGTTCCATCCGGTTCTAACCGCTTCCACCCGTTTCAAACCAGTCCAGAGCAGTTGATACTGGTTCATTACCGGTTGAAACCGGTTTATTCCATGCCGATTTTATATGTTAAAAATTATTGGACAGGTTTAGTCCGGTTGAAACCGGTTGAAACCGGTTCCAACCGGATCCAACTGGTTCCATCCATTTCAAACCAATCCAGAGCGGTTGATACTCTTTCATAACCGGTTGAAACCGGTTCATTCGATGCCGATTTTTTAGGTTAAATCATTATTAGACAGGTTTTATCCGTTTTAAATCGGTTCAAACCGGTTCCATCCGGTTCTAACTGGTTCCATCCGTTTCAAGCCAGTCCAGAGCAGTTGATACTGGTTCATTACCGGTTGAAACCGGTTTAGTCCATACCGACACTCTATGTTGATACATTATTGGACAGGTTGTATCCGGTTTAAACCGGTTCAAACCAGTTCCATTCTTTTCTCACTGGTTCCATCCGTTTCAAACCGGTCGAACGTGGTTGATACTGGTTCATAAACGGTTCAAACCGGTTTATTTGCTGCCCATTTTGTATATTAATACATCATTGGACAGGTTTTATCTGGTTGAAACCGGTTCAAACCGGTTCCATCCGCTTCTAACTGCTTCCACCCGTTTCAAACCAGTCCAGAGCAGTTGATTCCTGTTCAGATCCGGTTCAATCTGGTTTATTCCATGCCGATTTTTATGGTAATTCATTATTGGACAGGTTTTATCCGGTTGAAACTGGTTCAAACCGGTTCCATCCGGTTTCAACTGGTTCCATCCGTTTCAAACCAGTCCAGAGCAGTTGATACTGGTTCAGAACCGGTTCAAACCGGTTTATTCCATGCCGATTTTGTACGTTAATAAATTATTGGACAGGTTTAGCCCGGTTGAAACCGGTTGAAATCGGTTCCAACCGCATCCAACTGATTCCATCCGTTTCAAACCAATCCAGAGCAGTTGATACTCTTTCATAACCGGTTCAAACCGGTTTATTCCATGCCGATTTTGTATGTTAAGTCATTATTGGACAGGTTTTATCCGGTTTAAACCGGTTCAAACCGGTTCCATCCGGTTCTAACTGGTTCCATCCGTTTCAAGCCAGTCCAGAGCAGTTGATACTGGTTCATAACCGCTTGAAACCGGTTTATTCCATGCCGATTTTCTATGTTGATACATTATTGGACAGGGTGTATCCGGTTTAAACCGGTTCAAACCGGTTCCATCCGTTTCTCCCTGGTTCCATCCGTTTCAAACCGGTCGAAAGCAGTTGATACTGGTTGATAACCGTTTCAAACCGGTTTATTTGCTGCCCATTTTGTATGATAATACATCATTGGACAGGTTTTATCTGGTTGAAACCGGTTCAAACCGGTTCCATCCGGTTCTTACTGCTTCCACCCGTTTCAAACCAGTCCAGAGCAGTTGATTCCTGTTCAGATCCGATTCAATCTGGTTTATTCCATGCTGATTTTTATGTCAATTCATTATTGGACAGGTTTTATCCGGTTGAAACCGGTTCAAACCGGTTCCATCCGGTTTCAACTGGTTCCATCCGTTTCAAATCAGTCCAGAGCAGTTGATACTGGTTCAGAACCGGTTGAAACCGGTATATTCCATGCCGATTTTGTATGTTAATTCATTATTAGATAGGTTTTATCCGCTTTATACCGGTTCAAACCGGCTCCATCCGGTTCTAACTCCTTCCACCCGGTTCAAACCAGTCCAGAGCAGTTGATACTGGGTCAGATCCGGTTCAAACCGGTTTATTCCATGCCGATTTTGTATGTTAATTGATAATCTGACAGGTTTTATCCTCCTTAAACCTTTTCAAACCGGTTCCATCCGGTTCCAGCTGGTTCCATCCGTTTAAAAGTAATCCAGAGCAGTTGATACTGGTTCAGATCCGGTTCACTCTGGTTTATTTCATGCCGATTTTTATGGTTAATCATTATTGGACAGGTTTTATTCGGTTGAAACCGGTTCAAACCGGTTCCATCCGATTTCAACTGGTTCCATCCGTTTCAAACCAGTCCAGAGCAGTTGACACTGGTTCAGAACCGGTTCAAACCGGTTGATTCCATGCCGATTTTGGATGTGAATTCATTATTGGACAGGTTTAATCCGGTTAATTCCTGTTCAAACCGGTTCCATCCGGTTCTAACTGGTTCCATCCGTTTGAAACCGCTCCAGAGAAGTTGATACTGGCTCATAACCGGTTCAAACCGGTTTATTCCAAGCCGATTTTGGATGTGAATTTATTATTGGACAGGTTTAATCCGGTTAATTCCTCTTCAAACCGGTTCCATCCGGTTCTAACGGGTTCCATCCGTTTGAAACCGCTCCAGAGAAGTTGATACTGGTTCATAAACTGTTCAAACCGGTTTATTCCATGCCGATTTTGTATGTTAATACATTATTGGACAGGTTTAGTCCGGTTGAAACCGGTTGAAACCGGTTCCAACCGCATCCAACTGATTCCATCCGTTTCAAACCAATCCAGAGCAGTTGATACTCTTTCATAACCGGTTCAAACCGGTTTATTCCATGCCGATTTTGTATGTTAAATCATTATTGGACAGGATTTATCCGGTTTAAACCGGTTCAAACCGGTTCCATCCGGTTCTAACTGGTTCCATCCGTTTCAAGCCATTCCAGAGCAGTTGATACTTGTTCATTACCGGTTGAAACCGGTTTATTCCATGCCGATTTTCTATGTTGATACATTATTGGACAGGCTGTATCCGGTTTAAACCGGTTCAAACCGGTTCCATCCGGTTCTAACTGCTTCCACCCGTTTCAAACCAGTCCAGAGCAGTTGATTCCTGTTCAGATCCGATTCAATCTGGTTTATTCCATGCTGATTTTTATGTCAATTCATTATTGGACAGGGTTTATCCGGTTGAAACCGGTTCAAACCGGTTCCATCCGGTTTCAACTGGTTCCATCCGTTTCAAACCAGTCCAGAGCAGTTGATACTGGTTCAGAACCGGTTGAAACCCTTATATTCCATGCCGATTTTGTATGTTAATTCATTATTAGACAGGTTTTATCCGCTTTATACCGGTTCAAACCGGCTCCATCCGGTTCTAACTCCTTCCACCCGGTTCAAACCAGTCCAGAGCAGTTGATACTGGGTCAGAACCGGTTCAAACCGGTTTATTCCATGCCGATTTTGTATGTTAATTCATAATCTGAAAGGTTTTATTCTCCTTAAACCTTTTCAAACCGGTTCCATCCGGTTCCAGCTGGTTCCATCCGTTTAAAAGTAGTCCAGAGCAGTTGATACTGGTTCAGATCCGGTTCACTCTGGTTTATTTCATGCCGATTTTTATGGTTAATCATTATTGGACAGGTTTTATTCGGTGGAAACCGGTTCAAACCGGTTCCATCCAGTTTCAACTGGTTCCATACGTTTCAAACCAGTCCAGAGCAGTTGATACTGGTTCAGAACCGGTTCAAACCGGTTGATTCCATGCCGATTTTGGATGTGAATTCATTATTGGACAGGTTTAATCCGGTTAATTCCTGTTCAAACCGGTTCCATCCGGTTCTAACGGGTTCCATCCGTTTGAAACCGCTCCAGAGAAGTTGATACTGGTTCATAACGGGTTCAAACCGGTTTATTCCATGCCGATTTTCTATGTTGATACATTATTGGACAGGGTGTATCCGGTTTAAACCGGTTCAAACCGGTTCCATCCGTTTCTCCCTGGTTCCATCCGTTTCAAACCGGTCGAAAGCAGTTGATACTGGTTGATAACCGTTTCAAACCGGTTTATTTGCTGCCCATTTTGTATGATAATACATCATTGGACAGGTTTTATCTGGTTGAAACCGGTTCAAACCGGTTCCATCCGGTTCTAACTGCTTCCACCCGTTTCAAACCAGTCCAGAGCAGTTGATTCCTGTTCAGATCCGATTCAATCTGGTTTATTCCATGCCGATTTTTATGGTAATTCATTATTGGACAGGTTTTATCCGGTTGAAACCGGTTCAAACCGGTTCCATCCGGTTTCAACTGGTTCCATCCGTTTCAAACCAGTCCAGAGCAGTTGATACTGGTTCAGAACCGGTTGAAACCCTTATATTCCATGCCGATTTTGTATGTTAATTCATTATTAGACAGGTTTTATCCGCTTTATACCGGTTCAAACCGGCTCCATCCGGTTCTAACTCCTTCCACCCGGTTCAAACCAGTCCAGAGCAGTTGATACTGGGTCAGAACCGGTTCAAACCGGTTTATTCCATGCCGATTTTGTATGTTAATTCTTAATCTGAAAGGTTTTATCCTCCTTAAACCTTTTCAAACCGGTTCCATCCGGTTCCAGCTGGTTCCATCCGTTTAAAAGTAGTCCAGAGCAGTTGATACTGGTTCAGATCCGGTTCACTCTGGTTTATTTCATGCCGATTTTTATGGTTATTCATTATTGGACAGGTTTTATTCGGTTGAAACGGGTTCAAACCGGTTCCATCCGGTTTCAACTGGTTCCATCCGTTTCAAAGCAGTCCAGAGCAGTTGACACTGGTTGATAACCGGTTCAAACCGGTTTTTCCAAGCCGATTTTGGATGTGAATTCATTATTGGACAGGTTTAATCCGGTTAATTCCTGTTCAAACCGGTTCCATCCGGTTCTAACGGGTTCCATCCGTTTGAAACCGCTCCAGAGAAGTTGATACTGGTTCATAACTGGTTCAAACCGGTTTATTCCATGCCGATTTTGTATGTTAAATCATTATTGGACAGGTTTTATCCGGTTCAAACCGGTTCAAGCCGGTTCCATCCGGTTCTAACTGGTTCCATACGTTTCAAGCCAGTCCAGAGCAGTTGATACTCTTTCATAACCGGTTGAAACCGGTTTATTCCATGCCGATTTTCTATGTTGATACATTTTTGGACAGGCTGTATCCGGTTCAAACCGGTTCAAACCGGTTCCATCCGGTTCTAACTGCTTCCACCCGTTTCAAACCAGTCCAGAGCAGTTGATTCCTGTTCAGATCCGATTCAATCTGGTTTATTCCATGCTGATTTTTATGTCAATTCATTATTGGACAGGGTTTATCCGGTTGAAACCGGTTCAAACCGGTTCCATCCGGTTTCAACTGGTTCCATCCGTTTCAAACCAGTCCAGAGCAGTTGATACTGGTTCAGAACCGGTTGAAACCGGTTTATTCCATGCCGATTTTGTATGTTAATTCATTATTAGACAGGTTTTATCCGCTTTATACCGGTTCAAACCGGCTCCATCCGGTTCTAACTCCTTCCACCCGGTTCAAACCAGTTCAGAGCAGTTGATACTGGGTCAGAACCGGTTCAAATCGGTTTATTCCATGCCGATTTTCTACGTTAATTCATTACCTGACAGGTTTTATCCTCCTTAGACCTTTTCAAACCGGTTCCATCCGGTTCCAGCTGGTTCCATCCGTTTAAAAGTAGTCCAGAGCAGTTGATACTGGTTCAGATCCGGTTCACTCTGGTTTATTTCATGCCGATTTTTATGGTTATTCATTATTGGACAGGTTTTATTCGGTTGAAACGGGTTCAAACCGGTTCCATCCGGTTTCAACTGGTTCCATCCGTTTCAAACCAGTCCAGAGCAGTTGACACTGGTTCATAACCGGTTCAAACCGGTTTTTCCAAGCCGATTTTGGATGTGAATTCATTATTGGACAGGTTTAATCCGCTTAATTCCTCTTCAAACCGGTTCCATCCTTTTCTAACTGGTTCCATCCGTTTCAAACCGCTCCAGAGAAGTTGATACTGGCTCATAACCGGTTCAAACCGGATTATTCCATGCCGATTTTGTATGTTAATACATTATTGGACAGGTTTAGTCCGGTTGAAACCGGATGAAACCGGTTCCAACCGGATCGAACTGAATCCATCCGTTTCAAACCAATCCAGAGCAGTTGATACTCTTTCACAACCGGTTCAAACCGGTTTATTCCATGCCGATTTTTTAGGTTAAATCATTATTGACAGGTTTTATCCGTTTTAAATCGGTTCAAACCGGTTCCATCCGGTTCTATCTGGTTCCATCCGTTTCAAGCCAGTCCAGAGCAGTTGATATTGGTTTATAACCGGTTGAAACCGGTTTATTCCATGCCGATTCTCTATGTTGATACATTATTGGACAGGTTGTATCCGGTTTAAACCGGTTCATTCCGGTTCCATCCTTTTCTCACTGGTTCCATCCGTTTCAAACCGGTCGAGAGTAGTTGATACTGGTTCATAACCGGTTCAAACCGGTTTATTTGCTGCCCATTTTGTATGTTAATTCATCATTGGACAGGTTTTATCTGGTTGAAACCGGTTCAAACCGGTTCCATCCGGTTCTAACTGCTTCCACCCTTTTCAAACCAGTCCAGAGCAGTTGATTCCTGTTCAGATCCGGTTCAATCTGGGTTATTCCATGACGATTTTTATGGTAATTCATTATTGGACAGGTTTTATCCGGTTGAAACCGGTTCAAACCGGTTCCATCCGGTTTCAACTGGTTCCATCCGTTTCAAACCAGTCCAGAGCAGTTGATACTGGTTAAGAGCCGGTTCAAACCGGTTTATTCCATGCCGATTTTGTATATTAAATCATTATTGGACAGGTTTTATCCGGTGTAAACCGGTTCAAACCGGTTCCATCCGGTTTCAACTGGTTCCATCCGTTTCACACCAGTCCAGAGCAGTTGATACTGGTTCAGAAACGGTTCAAACCGGTTTATTCCATGCCGATTTTGTATGTTAATTCATTATTAGACAGGTTTTATCCGCTTTAAACCGGTTCAATCCGGCTCCATCCGGTTCTAACTCCTTCCACCCGTTTCATACCAGTCCAGAGCAGGTGATAGCGGTTGAGAACCGGTTCAAAGCGGTTCATTCCATGCCGATTTTGTATGTTAATTCATTACTGGACAGGTTTTATCCGGTTTAAACCTGTTCAAGCCGGTTCCATCCGGTTCCAACTGGACCCATCCGTTTCAAACCAGTCCAGAGCAGTTGATAATGGTTCATAACCGGTTCAAACCGGTTTATTCCATGCCGATTTTGGATGTGAATTCATTATTGGACAGGTTTAATCCGGTTAATTCCTGTTCAAACCGGTTCCATCCGGTTCTAACTGGTTCCATCCGTTTCAAACCGCTCCAGAGAAGTTGATAGTGGTTCATAAGCGGTTCAAACCGGTTTATTTTAAGCCGATTTTGTATGTTAATACATTATTGGACAGGTTCAGTCCGGTTGAAACCGGTTGAAACCGGTTCCAACCGGATCCAACTGGTTCCATCCATGCCAAACCAATCCAGAGCAGTTGATACTCTTTCATAACCGGTTCAAACCGGTTTATTCCATGCCGATTTTGTAAGTTAAATCATTATTGGGCAGGTTTTATCCGTTTTAAATCGGTTCAAACCGGTTCTATCCGGTCCTTACTGGTTCCATCCGTTTCAAGCCAGTCCAGAGCAGTTGATACTGGTTCATAACCGGTTGAAACCGGTTTATTCCATGCCGATTCCCTATGTTGATATATTATTGGACAGGTGGTATCCGGTTTAAACCGGTTCAAACCGGTTCCATCCGGTTCTCACTGGTTCCATCCGTTTCAAACCGGTCGAAAGTAGTTGATTCTGGTTCATAACCGGTTCGAACCGGTTTATTTGCTGCCCATTTTGTATGTTAATACATCATTGGACAGGTTTTATCTGGTTGAAACCGGCTCAAACCGGTTCCATCCGGTTCTGACTGCTTCCACCCGTTTCAAACAAGTCCAGAGCAGTTGATTCCTGTTAAGATCCGGTTCAATCTGGTTTATTCCATGACGATTTTTATGGTAATTCATTATTGGACATTTTTTATCCGGTTGAAACCGGTTCAAACCGGTTCCATCCGGTTTCAACTGGTTCCATCCGTTTCAAACCAGTCCAGAGCAGTTGATACTGGTTAAGAACCGGTTCAAACCGGTTTATTCCATGCCGATTTTGTATGTTAGTTCATTATTTGACAGATTTTATCCGGTTTAAACCGGTTCAAACCGGTTCCATCCGGTTCTAACTGGTTCCATCCGCTTCAAACCAGTCCAGAGCAGTTGACACTGGTTCATAACCGTTTCAAACCGGTTTATTCTATGCCGATGTTGGATGTGAATTCATTTTTGCACAGGTTTAATCCGGTTAATTCCTATTCAAACCGGTTCCATCCGGTTCTAACTGGTTCCATCCGTTTCAAACCAGTCCAGAGCATTTGGTAAAGGTTTAGAACCGGTTCGAACCTGTTTATTTCATGCCGATTTTGTATGTTCATTCATTATTGGACAGATTTTATCCGCCTTAAACCGGTTCAAACCGGTTGCATCCGGTTCCAACTAGTTCCATCCGTTTCAAACCAGTCCAGAGCATTTCATACTACTTCATAACCGGTTCAAACCAGTTTCTTCCATGCGGATTTTGTATGTTAATTCATAATTAGAGAGGTTTCAACCGGTTTGAACCGGTTCAAATCGGGTTCCATACGTACCTATCCCATTCCATACGTTGAAACCGGTCCAGTGGAGTTGATGCTGGTTCATAACCGGTTGAAACCGGTTTATTCCATGCCAATTTTGTATGTTAATTCATTATTAGACAGGTTTTATCCGCTTTAAACCGGTTCAATCCGGCTCCATCCGGTTCTAACTCCTTCCACCCGTTTCAAACCAGTCCAGAGCAGTTGATACCGGTTGAGAACCGGTTCAAAGCGGTTTATTCCATGCCGATTTTGTATGTTAATACATTATTGGACAGGTTTAGTCCGGTTGAAACCGGTTGAAACCGGTTCCAACCGGATCCAACTGGTTCCATCCGTTTGAAACTAATCCAGAGCAGTTGATACTCTTTCATAACCGGTTCAAACCGGTTTATTCCATGCCGATTTTGTATGTTAAATCATTATTGGACAGGTTTAATCCGGTTAATTCCTGTTCAAACCGGTTCCATCCGGTTCTAACTGGTTCCATCCGTTTCACACCAGTCCAGAGCAGTTGATACTGGTTCAGAACCGGTTCAAACCGGTTTATTCCATGCCGATTTTGTAAGTTAATTCATTATTAGACAGGTTTTATCCGCTTTAAACCGGTTCAATCCGGCTCCATCCGGTTCTAACTCCTTCCACCCGTTTCACACCAGTCCAGAGCAGGTGATACCGGTTGAGAACCGGTTCAAAGCTGTTTATTCCATGCCGATTTTGTATGTTAATTCATTACTAGACAGGTTTTATCCGGTTTAAACCTGTTCAAGCCGGTTCCATCCGGTTCCAACTGGACCCATCCGTTTCAAACCAGTCCAGAGCAATTGATAATGGTTCATAACCGGTTCAAACCGGTTTATTCCATGCCGATTTTGGATGTGAATTCATTATTGGACAGGTTTAATCCGGTTAATTCCTGTTCAAACCGGTTCCATCCGGTTCTAACTGGTTCCATCCGTTTAAACCGCTCCAGAGAAGTTGATAATGGTTCATAACCGGTTCGAACCGGTTGATTCCATGCCGATTTTGTATGTTAATACTTTATTGGACAGGTTTAGTCCGGTTGAAACCGGTTGACACCGGTTCCAACCGGATCCAACTGGTTCCATCCATTTCAAACCAATCCAGAGCAGTTGATACTCTTTCATAACCGGTTCAAACCGGTTTATTCGATGCCGATTTTTTAGGTTAGATCATTGTTGGACAGGTTTTATCCGTTTTAAATCGGTTCAAACCGGTTCTATCCGGTTCTAACTGGTTCCATCCGTTTCAAGCCAGACCAGAGCAGTTGATACTGGTTCATAACCGGTTGAAACCGGTTTATTCCATGCCGACTCTCTATGTTGATACATTATTGGACAGGTTGTATCCGGTTTAAACCGGTTCAAACCGGTTCCATTCTTTTCTCACTGGTTCCATCCGTTTCAAACCGGTCGAAAGTAGTTGATACTGGTTCATAACCGGTTCAAACCGGTTTATTTGCTGCCCATTTTGCATGTTGATTCATCATTGGACAGGTTTTATCTGGTTGAAACCGGTTCAAACCGGTTCCATCCGGTTCAAACTGCTTCCACCCGTTTCAAACCAGTCCAGAGCAGTTGATTCCTGTTCAGATCCGGTTCAATCTGGTTTATTCCATGACGATTTTTATGGTAATTCATTATTGGACAGGTTTAATCCGGTTAATTCCTGTTCAAACCGGTTCCATCCGGTTCTAACTGGTTCCATCCGTTTCAAACCAGTCCAGAGCAGTTGACACTGGTTCATAACCGGTTCAAACCGGTTTATTCCAAGCCGATTTTGGATGTGAATTCATTATTGGACAGGTTTAATCCGGTTAATTCCTGTTCAAACCGGTTCCATCCGGTTCTAACTGGTTCCATCCGTTTGAAACCGCTCCAGAGAAGTTGATACTGGTTCATAACCGGTTCAAACCGGTTTATTCCATGCCGATTTTGTACGTTAATACATTATTGGACAGGTTTAGTCCGGTTGAAACCGGTTGAAACCGGTTCCAACCGCATCCATCTGATTCCATCCGTTTCAAACCAATCCAGAGCAGTTGATACTCTTTCATAACCGGTTCAAACCGGTTTATTCCATGCCGATTTTGTATGTAAATCATTATTGGACATGTTTTATCCGGTTTAAAGCGGTTCAAACCGGTTCCATCCGGTTCTAACTGGTTCTATCCGTTTCAAGCCATTCCAGAGCAGTTGATACTGGTTCATTACCGGTTGAAACCGGTTTATTCCATGCCGATTTTCTATGTTGATACATTATTGGACAGGCTGTATCCGGTTTAAACCGGTTGAAACCGGTTCCATCCGGTTCTCATTGGTCGCATCCGTTTCAAACAGGTCGAAAGCAGGTGACACTGGTTCATAACCGGTTCAAACCGATTTATTTGCTGCTCATTTTGTATATTAATACATCATTGGACAGGTTTTATCTGGTTGAAACCGGTTCAAACCGGTTCCATCCGCTTCTAACTGCTTCCACCCGTTTCAAACCAGTCCAGAGCAGTTGATTCCTGTTCAGATCCGATTCAATCTGATTTATTGCATGCCGATTTTTATGGTAATTCATTGTTGGACAGTTTTTATCCGGTTGAAACCGGCTCAAACCGGTTCCATCCGGATTCAACTGGTTTCATCTGTTTCAAACCAGTCCAGAGCAGTTGATACTGGTTCATAACCGGTTCAAACCGGTTTATTCAATCCCGATTTTGTATGTTAATTCATTATTGGACAGGTTTTATCCGGTTTAAACCGGTTCAAACTGGTTCCATCCGGTTCTAACTGGTTCCATCCGTTTCAAACCAGTCCAGAGCAGTTGACACTTGTTCATAACCGGTTCAAACCGGTTTATTCCAAGCCGATTTTGGATGTGATTTATTATTGGACAGGTTTAATCCGGTTAATTCCTCTTCAAACCGGTTCCATCCGGTTCTAACGGGTTCCATCCGTTTGAAACCGCTCCAGAGAAGTTGATACTGGTTCATAACCTGTTCAAACCGGTTTATTCCATGCCGATTTTGTATGTTAATACATTATTGGACAGGTTTAGTCCGGTTGAAACCGGTTGGAACCGGTTCCAACCGCATCCAACTGATTCCATCCGTTTCAAACCAATCCAGAGCAGTTGATACTCTTTCATAACCGGTTCAAACCGGTTTATTCCATGCCGATTTTGTATGTTAAATCATTATTGGACAGGATTTATCCGGTTTAAACCGGTTCAAACCGGTTCCATCCGGTTCTAACTGGTTCCATCCGTTTCAAGCCATTCCAGAGCAGTTGATACTTGTTCATTACCGGTTGAAACCGGTTTATTCCATGCCGATTTTCTATGTTGATACATTTTTGGACAGGCTGTATCTGGTTTAAACCGGTTCAAACCGGTTCCATCCGGTTCTAACTGCTTCCACCCGTTTCAAACCAGTCCAGAGCAGTTGATACTGGTTCATTACCGGTTGAAACCGGTTTATTCCATGCCGATTTTATATGTTAAAAATTATTGGACAGGTTTAGTCCGGTTGAAACCAGTTGAAACCGGTTCCAACCGGATCCAACTGGTTCCATCCATTTCAAACCAATCCAGAGCGGTTGATACTCTTTCATAACCGGTTGAAACCGGTTCATTCGATGCCGATTTTTTAGGTTAAATCATTATTAGACAGGTTTTATCCGTTTTAAATCGGTTCAAACCGGTTCCATCCGGTTCTAACTGGTTCCATCCGTTTCAAGGCAGTCCAGAGCAGTTGATACTGGTTCATTACCGGTTGAAACCGGTTTAGTCCATACCGACTCTCTATGTTGATACATTATTGGACAGGTTGTATCCGGTTTAAACCGGTTCAAACCAGTTCGATTCTTTTCTCACTGGTTCCATCCGTTTCAAACCGGTCGAACGTGGTTGATACTGGTTCATAAACGGTTCAAACCGGTTTATTTGCTGCCCATTTTGTATATTAATACATCATTGGACAGGTTTTATCTGGTTGAAACCGGTTCAAACCGGTTCCATCCGCTTCTAACTGCTTCCACCCGGTTCAAACCAGTCCAGAGCAGTTGATTCCTGTTCAGATCCGGTTCAATCTGGTTTATTCCATGCCGATTTTTATGGTAATTCATTCTTGGACAGGTTTTATCCGGTTGAAACCGGTTCAAACCGGTTGCATCCGGTTTCAACTGGTTCCATCCGTTCCAAACCAGTCCAGAGCAGTTGATACTGGTTCAGAACCGGTTCAAACCGGTTTATTCCATGCCGATTTTGTACGTTAATAAATTATTGGACAGGTTTAGCCCGGTTGAAACCGGTTGAAACCGGTTCCAACCGCATCCAACTGATTCCATCCGTTTCAAACCAATCCAGAGCAGTTGATACTCTTTCATAACCGGTTCAAACCGGTTTATTCCATGCCGATTTTGTATGTTAAATCATTGTTGGACAGGTTTTATCCGTTTTAAATCGGTTCAAACCGGTTCCATCCGGTTCTAACTGGTTCCATCCGTTTCAAGCCAGTCCAGAGCAGTTGATACTGGTTCATAACCGGTTGAAACCGGTTTAGTCCATGCCGACTCTCTATGTTGATACATTATTGGACAGGTTGTATCCGGTTTAAACCGGTTCAAACCGGTTCCATTCTTTTCTCACTGGTTCCATCCGTTTCAAACCGGTCGAAAGTAGTTGATACTGGTTCATAACCGGTTCAAACCGGTTTATTTGCTGCCCATTTTGTATGTTAATTCATCATTGGACAGGTTTTATCTGGTTGAAACCGGTTCAAACCGGTTCCATCCGGTTCAAACTGCTTCCACCCGTTTCAAACCAGTCCAGAGCAGGTGATTCCTGTTCAGATCCGGTTCAATCTGGTTTATTCCATGACGATTTTTATGGTAATTCATTATTGGACAGGTTTAATCCGGTTAATTCCTGTTGAAACCGGTTCCATCCGGTTCTAACTGGTTGCATCCGTTTCAAACCGCTCCAGAGAAGTTGATAATGGTTCATAACCGGTTCGAACTGGTTTATTCCATGCCGATTTTATATGTTAAAAATTATTGGACAGGTTTAGTCCGGTTGAAACCGGTTGAAACCGGTTCCAACCGCATCCAACTGGTTCCATCCATTTCAAACCAATCCAGAGCGGTTGATACTCTTTCATAACCGGTTCAAACCGGTTCATTCGATGCCGATTTTTTAGGTTAAATCATTATTAGACAGGTTTTATCCGTTTTAAATCGGTTCAAACCGGTTCCATCCGGTTCTAACTGGTTCCATCCGTTTCAAGCCAGTCCAAAGCAGTTGATACTGGTTCATTACCGGTTGAAACCGGTTTAGTCCATACCGACTCTCTATGTTGATACATTATTGGACAGGTTGTATCCGGTTTAAACCGGTTCAAACCAGTTCCATTCTTTTCTCACTGGTTCCATCCGTTTCAAACCGGTCGAACGTGGTTGATACTGGTTCATAAACGGTTCAAACCGGTTTATTTGCTGCCCATTTTGTATATTAATACATCATTGGACAGGTTTTATCTGGTTGAAACCGGTTCAAACCGGTTCCATCCGCTTCTAACTGCTTCCACCCGGTTCAAACCAGTCCAGAGCAGTTGATTCCTGTTCAGATCCGGTTCAATCTGGTTTATTCCATGCCGATTTTTATGGTAATTCATTATTGGATAGGTTTTATCCGGTTGAAACCGGTTCAAACCGGTTCCATCCGGTTTCAACTGGTTCCATCCGTTTCAAACCAGTCCAGAGCAGTTGATACTGGTTCAGAACCGGTTCAAACCGGTTTATTCCATGCCGATTTTGTACGTTAATAAATTATTGGACAGGTTTAGCCCGGTTGAAACCGGTTGAAATCGGTTCCAACCGCATCCAACTGATTCCATCCGTTTCAAACCAATCCAGAGCAGTTGATACTCTTTCATAACCGGTTCAAACCGGTTTATTCCATGCCGATTTTGTATGTTAAATCATTATTGGACAGGTTTTATCCGGTTTAAACCAGTTCAAACCGGTTCCATCCGGTTCTAACTGGTTCCATCCGTTTCAAGCGATTCCAGAGCAGTTGATACTTGTTCATTACCGGTTGAAACCGGTTAATTCCATGCCGATTTTCTATGTTGATACATTATTGGACAGGGTGTATCCGGTTTAAACCGGTTCAAACCGGTTCCATCCGTTTCTCCCTGGTTCCATCCGTTTCAAACCGGTCGAAAGCAGTTGATACTGGTTGATAACCGTTTCAAACCGGTTTATTTGCTGCCCATTTTGTATGATAATACATCATTGGACAGGTTTTATCTGGTTGAAACCGGTTCAAACCGGTTCCATCCGGTTCTTACTGCTTCCACCCGTTTCAAACCAGTCCAGAGCAGTTGATTCCTGTTCAGATCCGATTCAATCTGGTTTATTCCATGCTGATTTTTATGTCAATTCATTATTGGACAGGTTTTATCCGGTTGAAACCGGTTCAAACCGGTTCCATCCGGTTTCAACTGGTTCCATCCGTTTCAAATCAGTCCAGAGCAGTTGATACTGGTTCAGAACCGGTTGAAACCGGTATATTCCATGCCGATTTTGTATGTTAATTCATTATTAGATAGGTTTTATCCGCTTTATACCGGTTCAAACCGGCTCCATCCGGTTCTAACTCCTTCCACCCGGTTCAAACCAGTCCAGAGCAGTTGATACTGGGTCAGATCCGGTTCAAACCGGTTTATTCCATGCCGATTTTGTATGTTAATTGATAATCTGACAGGTTTTATCCTCCTTAAACCTTTTCAAACCGGTTCCATCCGGTTCCAGCTGGTTCCATCCGTTTAAAAGTAATCCAGAGCAGTTGATACTGGTTCAGATCCGGTTCACTCTGGTTTATTTCATGCCGATTTTTATGGTTAATCATTATTGGACAGGTTTTATTCGGTTGAAACCGGTTCAAACCGGTTCCATCCGATTTCAACTGGTTCCATCCGTTTCAAACCAGTCCAGAGCAGTTGACACTGGTTCAGAACCGGTTCAAACCGGTTGATTCCATGCCGATTTTGGATGTGAATTCATTATTGGACAGGTTTAATCCGGTTAATTCCTGTTCAAACCGGTTCCATCCGGTTCTAACTGGTTCCACCCGTTTGAAACCGCTCCAGAGAAGTTGATACTGGTTCATAACCGGTTCAAACCGGTTTATTCCATGCCGATTTTGTATGTTAATACATTATTGGACAGGTTTAGTCCGGTTGAAATCAGTTCCAACCGCATCCAACTGATTCCATCCGTTTCAAACCAATCCAGAGCAGTTGATACTCTTTCATAACCGGTTCAAACCGGTTTATTCCATGCCGATTTTGTATGTTAAATCATTATTGGACAGGTTTTATCCGGTTTAAACCGGTTCAAACCGGTTCCATCCGTTTCTAACTAGTTCCATCCGTTTCAAGCCAGTCCAGAGCAGCTGATACTGGTTCATTACCGGTTGAAACCGGTTTATTCCATGCCGATTTTCTATGTTGATAAATTATTGGACAGGCTGTATCCGGTTTAATCCGGTGCAAACCGGTTCCACCCGGTTCTCACTATTTCCATCCGTTTCAAACAGGTCGAAAGCAGGTGAGACTGGTTCCTAACCGGTTCAAACCGGTTTATTTGCTTAACATTTTGTATATTAATACATCATTGGACAGGTTTTCTCTGGTTGAAACCGGTTCAAACCGGTTCCATCCGCGTCTAACTGCTTCCACCAGTTTCAAACCAGTCCAGAGCAGTTGATTCCTGTTCAGATCCGGTTCAATCTGGTTTATTCCATGCCGATTTTTATGGTAATTCATTATTGGACAGTTTTTATCTGGTTGAAACCGGTTCAAACCGGTTCCATCCGGTTTCAACTGGTTCCATCCGTTTCAAACCAGTCCAGAGCAGTTGATACTGGTTCAGAACCGGTTGAAACCGGTTTATTCCATGCCGATTTTGTATGTTAATTCATTATTAGACAGGTTTTATCCGCTTTATACCGGTTCAAACCGGCTCCATCCGGTTCTAACTCCTTCCACCCGGTTCAAACCAGTTCAGAGCAGTTGATACTGGGTCAGAACCGGTTCAAATCGGTTTATTCCATGCCGATTTTCTACGTTAATTCATTACCTGACAGGTTTTATTCTCCTTAGACCTTTTCAAAATGGTTCCATCCGGTTCCAGCTGGTTCCATCCGTTTAAAAGTAGCCCAGGGCAGTTGATACTGGTTCAGATCCGGTTCAATCTGGTTTATTCCATCCCGATTTTGGATGTGATTTCATTATTGGACAGGTTTTTTCCGGTTTAAACCGGTTCAAACTGGTTCCATCCGGTTCTAACTGGTTCCATCCTTTTCAAACCAGTCCAGAGCAGTTGACACTGGTTCATAACCGGTTCAAACCGGTTTATTCCAAGCCGATTTTGGATGTGAATTCATTATTGGACAGGTTTAATTAGGTTAATTCCTATTCAAACCGGTTCCATCCGGTTCTAACTGGTTCCATCCGTTTGAAACCGCTCCAGAGAAGTTGATACTGGTTCATAACCGGTTCAAACCGGTTTATTCCACGCCGATTTTGTACGTTAATACATTATTGGACAGGTTTAGTCCGGTTGAAACCGGTTGAAACCGGTTCCAACCGCATCCATCTGATTCCATCCGTTTCAAACCAATCCAGAGCAGTTGATACTCTTTCATAACCGGTTCATACCGGTTTATTCCATGCCGATTTTGTATGTAAATCATTATTGGACAGGTTTTATCCGGTTTAAAGCGGTTCAAACCGGTTCCATCCAGTTCTAACTGGTTCTATCCGTTTCAAGCCATTCCAGAGCAGTTGATACTGGTTCATTACCGGTTGAAACCGGTTTATTCCATGCCGATTTTCTATGTTGATACATTATTGGACAGGCTGTATCCGGTTTAAACCGGTTCAAACCGGTTCCATCCGGTTCTCATTGGTCCCATCCGTTTCAAACAGGTCGAAAGCAGGTGACACTGGTTCATAACCGGTTCAAACCGATTTATTTGCTGCTCATTTTGTATATTAATACATCATTGGACAGGTTTTATCTGGTTGAAACCGGTTCAAACCGGTTCCATCCGCTTCTAACTGCTTCCACCCGTTTCAAACCAGTCCAGAGCAGTTGATTCCTGTTCAGATCCGATTCAATCTGATTTATTGCATGCCGATTTTTATGGTAATTCATTGTTGGACAGGTTTTGTCCGGTTTAAACCGGCTCAAACCGGTTCCATCCGGATTCAACTGGTTTCATCTGTTTCAAACCAGTCCAGAGCAGTTGATACTGGTTCAGAACCGGTTCAAACCGGTTTATTCCATGCCGATTTTGTATGTTAAATCATTATTGGACAGGTTTTATCCGGTTTAAACCAGTTCAAACCGGTTCCATCCGGTTCTAACTGGTTCCATCCGTTTCAAGCCATTCCAGAGCAGTTGATACTTGTTCATTACCGGTTGAAACCGGTTAATTCCATGCCGATTTTCTATGTTGATACATTATTGGACAGGGTGTATCCGGTTTAAACCGGTTCAAACCGGTTCCATCCGTTTCTCCCTGGTTCCATCCGTTTCAAACCGGTCGAAAGCAGTTGATACTGGTTGATAACCGTTTCAAACCGGTTTATTTGCTGCCCATTTTGTATGATAATACATCATTGGACAGGTTTTATCTGGTTGAAACCGGTTCAAACCGGTTCCATCCGGTTCTTACTGCTTCCACCCGTTTCAAACCAGTCCAGAGCAGTTGATTCCTGTTCAGATCCGATTCAATCTGGTTTATTCCATGCTGATTTTTATGTCAATTCATTATTGGACAGGTTTTATCCGGTTGAAACCGGTTCAAACCGGTTCCATCCGGTTTCAACTGGTTCCATCCGTTTCAAATCAGTCCAGAGCAGTTGATACTGGTTCAGAACCGGTTGAAACCGGTATATTCCATGCCGATTTTGTATGTTAATTCATTATTAGATAGGTTTTATCCGCTTTATACCGGTTCAAACCGGCTCCATCCGGTTCTAACTCCTTCCACCCGGTTCAAACCAGTCCAGAGCAGTTGATACTGGGTCAGATCCGGTTCAAACCGGTTTATTCCATGCCGATTTTGTATGTTAATTGATAATCTGACAGGTTTTATCCTCCTTAAACCTTTTCAAACCGGTTCCATCCGGTTCCAGCTGGTTCCATCCGTTTAAAAGTAATCCAGAGCAGTTGATACTGGTTCAGATCCGGTTCACTCTGGTTTATTTCATGCCGATTTTTATGGTTAATCATTATTGGACAGGTTTTATTCGGTTGAAACCGGTTCAAACCGGTTCCATCCGATTTCAACTGGTTCCATCCGTTTCAAACCAGTCCAGAGCAGTTGACACTGGTTCAGAACCGGTTCAAACCGGTTGATTCCATGCCGATTTTGGATGTGAATTCATTATTGGACAGGTTTAATCCGGTTAATTCCTGTTCAAACCGGTTCCATCCGGTTCTAACTGGTTCCATCCGTTTGAAACCGCTCCAGAGAAGTTGATACTGGTTCATAACCGGTTCAAACCGGTTTATTCCATGCCGATTTTGTATGTTAATACATTATTGGACAGGTTTAGTCCGGTTGAAACCGGTTGAAACCGGTTCCAACCGGATCCAACTGATTCCATCCGTTTCAAACCAATCCAGAGCAGTTGATACTCTTTCATAACCGGTTCAAACCGGTTTATTCCATGCCGATTTTGTATGTTAAATCATTATTGGACAGGTTTTATCCGGTTTAAACCGGTTCAAACCGGTTCCATCCGTTTCTAACTGGTTCCATCCGTTTCAAGCCAGTCCAGAGCAGCTGATACTGGTTCATTACCGGTTGAAACCGGTTTATTCCATGCCGATTTTCTATGTTGATAAATTATTGGACAGGCTGTATCCGGTTTAATCCGGTGCAAACCGGTTCCACCCGGTTCTCACTATTTCCATCCGTTTCAAACAGGTCGAAAGCAGGTGACACTGGTTCCTAACCGGTTCAAACCGGTTTATTTGCTTAACATTTTGTATATTAATACATCATTGGACAGGTTTTCTCTGGTTGAAACCGGTTCAAACCGGTTCCATCCGCGTCTAACTGCTTCCACCAGTTTCAAACCAGTCCAGAGCAGTTGATTCCTGTTCAGATCCGGTTCAATCTGGTTTATTCCATGCCGATTTTTATGGTAATTCATTATTGGACATTTTTTATCCGGTTGAAACCGGTTCAAACCGGTTCCATCCGGTTTCAACTGGTTCCATTAGTTTCAAACCAGTCCAGAGCAGTTGATACTGGTTCAGAACCGGTTGAAACCGGTTTATTCCATGCCGATTTTGTATGTTAATTCATTATTAGACAGGTTTTATCCGCTTTATACCGGTTCAAACCGGCTCCATCCGGTTCTAACTCCTTCCACCCGGTTCAAACCAGTTCAGAGCAGTTGATACTGGGTCAGAACCGGTTCAAATCGGGTTATTCCATGCCGATTTTCTACGTTAATTCATTACCTGACAGGTTTTATCCTCCTTAGACCTTTTCAAAATGGTTCCATCCGGTTCCAGCTGGTTCCATCCGTTTAAAAGTAGTCCAGAGCAGTTGATACTGGTTCAGATCCGGTTCAATCTGGTTTATTCCATCCCGATTTTGTATGTTAATTCATTATTGGACAGGTTTTTTCCGGTTTAAACCGGTTGAAACTGGTTCCATCCGGTTCAAACTGGTTCCATCCGTTTCAAACCAGTCCAGAGCAGTTGACACTGGTTCATAACCGGTTCAAACCGGTTTATTCCATGCCGATTTTGGATGTGAATTCATTATTGGACAGGTTTAATCCGGTTAATTCCTGTTCAAACTGGTTCCATCCGGTTCTAACTGGTTCGATCCGTTTGAAACCGCTCCAGAGAAGTTGATACTGGTTCATAACCGGTTCAAACCGGTTTATTCCATGCCGATTTTGTACGTTAATACATTATTGGACAGGTTTAGTCCGGTTGAAACCGGTTCAAACCGGTTCCAACCGCATCCATCTGATTCCATCCGTTTCAAACCAATCCAGAGCAGTTGATACTCTTTCATAACCGGTTCAAACCGGTTTATTCCATGCCGATTTTGTATGTAAATCATTATTGGACAGGTTTCATCCGGTTTAAAGCGGTTGAAACCGGTTCCATCCGGTTCTAACTGGTTCTATCCGTT